>JAZBQP010000102.1:0-78301 GCA_038407015.1 Ceratocystis ficicola
GGCCCAAGAATGGCACCACAGTGAGGCAGACAGAGAGTAACGGATCCGGAGATCTGTCAGTACCCGTCCCCAAACGAGCTGTAGTCATAGGAGGCCAGAGAGACAGACGCAGTACCAAGAGGAAAAGCGGCGGATGTGCAAGGCCTAGCCCGGGCCAGCCAAGTGATGCCGCTTGTGGTAACGTCTCCTCTTCTCGCACACTGCTGTTTTGACTTCCCATTCTGTTTTTGGCCATATACTGCCTCTTTGACTCGTTGGCCTTCTCTCTAGACTTGACTTCTTAGTTTCACCACTTGTTCATACCAGTAAACGGGCCATCTTCGCAACCACTACGCCCCCCAGACTCTGGTTGCTTGTGTCTTGTCTTTATTTTCCTTTTTGTCACCCTCTCCCCCCTTCTCCCCCCATTCTACCCCCATCCCTCTGATTGCTCTTTGATTCCTCCTCCCTACTTGTATCACTAGTGTTGTTGACTCGGCTCTTGATTTGGCTGTTACTATCCAGCTCGGCCGGGGTCGCCGTGTTTGTTATGCACTACTGCTTGCTTATTCCAAGTCTCATTGGCTTGTCTCTTTCTTTGTCCTACAATCACCCTGTCTCTTTTTCTAACGGCGACATTGCGTCGTGCACACATAGATAGAAGGGAATGAGGCGAGAAGTCGAGAGCGGTGTTTGCGTTTACAGATATATGTCTTGCCCTCTCCCCTCTCCTTTGCACCTCTTTCTTTTTCGGCCACCCCCTTTCTCTGTCTCTTTCTCTACCTTCTTCTCTTTGCTTCCCCAGAGACATCTTTGGCCTTCGCTCTCGCATTTAATTGATCCTTTTACGCACCAACTATCTACTTGTACATCCCCGTGCTTCTGTTTCTATCCGTACCCATTTTTGTCTGTATTGCCCTTTGTATCTCCATTTTCCCGTGTCTCTCCTCCCTCTCCTTCACTTGTTGTCTCGCACTCTATTGCACACTATGGAGCCGGCCACTGAGTACAACAAATACCACGATGTCCGCCTAATCTTCGGATGCCACATCGAAAATATGCACTGCATCACTGTAGCCAACATGCTGAACAATCTGGCCAAGCATGTTGACCTGAAAGATGGTGTCATGTACCTCCGAGTCCTCATCGATTTCGTAAATCAAACTGCTAGTTTGCTCTACCGCCTCGGGGAGTACGTCTGGACTTACAGAGTGCACAGAGGCCCGCAAATCTTGCCGTATCTGCAAATATTTCTGCCGAGTCTGCGCAAGACTCTACTTGACATTGGTGACTTCTACAGGGACAGCAGGTACACCAAGAGCAAGAGATGGCGCTGCATGTACCACCACATGACCGAGGACGTCCAGATATCATTACCGCAGCGCTTCGAGCTGTATAACAACTTCCTTGGTGCCTTGTCCGAGTTCCTGCTCCAGCACATCTCCTTGGAGCTGAGTAAACTGGGAAGCCTCAAGGAATGCATTCTCACCCTTCGCAAGGGTCAAAAGATTGGTACGATTGAGACCTCTGATGAAAATCGGTATTGATGTTGACCACTAATTCGTTGCGTAGACCCTCCGCTCGAGCCAATGGATGAGCTGGCCGGGCCAGGCATGGCACAGAGATGGGGTGGAGTGAGTCAAGCGTGTTTTTTCCCCTTGTTCTTTTTCATGCCTTCCCCTTCGAAGATTAATTGTACTGAGACATGACACTAGGATCTCCATTGGGCCGAAAGGATCTTCAGCATGTCGCTGCACTCGCGAACACCGCTCAAGGGCTCCATGACGTAAGTCAATCTAGGCTTGGCGAAGAGAGAGCCGAAAAAAGGAAAACCATGACAGAACATCAGGGAACAGTACTAACAGCGTGTGTGCAGATCTTTGGTCTCTGATATTTCTTCATCGTCGTCTAAATTGCCACTGATTTCTATGGGATCTAAGGTTCTGTTTCGGAGGTAAGACAATAGAAGAACCCGTCGATACACAAGACGCAAATGAAGACAGTTTCACAAGTTGCTCTTGGCTGATATTAGTCTGCTGACACCCCACAGGGAATTCAACAAAGGCCGTCTGATACTCACTATGCACATCGAAAACAACAGTAAACAGCTGCCCATATTCACGTGCCGCAATTACAAGAGTGGCCAGGCCATATCTTCTGTCTGCAGCTTGCATGATGTTAACGTGCGGCGCCACGGTGATGATATTGGCCATGGCCTGACCCAGCCGGTGAACTCGCTGTGCGTGAGATACCTCCCCAAATCCAAAAGACACCTGGATAGATGGATGATCCTGGCATTTGACAACTGGGAAGGTGAGTGAACAGGAAAAGTATCCGAGAGGGAATACGCTTCGTTCGGCTAACAAAATGGGCTGAATCTTCTAGAGTTGGTGCTCATGTGGACAACATGCCATGTACTCAAATGCCACAGCAACCCGAAGCTTAAAATGACGATGGAGGAGTTCCAGCTTGACGGCGAAGAAGAGCTGTTTCAAGGGTAAGTTGTGGCGCGAGCGGAAACAAAGAAGAGGGTACCGTACTGACAAATAGCCACCCATACGGTTCTAGCGTCATCATCGATGCCAATGGCGTGTACAGATCTCTCTGTGTTCTCGAGGAGACCAAGACTGGCGGACGCCGCCTATACTGTGCAGTGTATGAAGGCCCCCAGATGCGATGCACGATATGGACAGCCTTCAGTAAGTTTCCCGTTCCCTTTCTTGTCGTATGCATGTGTTGCATTGAAGGGGGTTGTCTATCGCCATTATGGTGGGACCAATGCGGCAAATTGCAACGTCTGTCACAGAGTTACACGAGAAGCGGGGTCGAGCGACAAGATTAAAAACCCTAATGGTAACTGTAACTAACCCACAACAGTTACACACGTCTGTAGGTCGCCAACCTGGCTGGAGCAAAAGTCAGACCGCCGCGTATATCTCAAGGATTTACAACTCTACATTTTTTCGAATGATTTTGACGAGCAGGCCTACCGGAGAACACCGGGCGGTGTATTCCAGGTGGACTTCCGCTCTGAGGAGGGTGAGTTGACGCTTCCTGTTGCTTCATACCTGGGCCTTGTTCACCTGTCGAGAAACACGCAGTGCTAACATTTCGTGAACAGCCTGCAAGCACTTTGTAGCTTTGCTGGCCCCTCAACAACACGCCAAGATGCTGGGGGCTTCACAAGAGGAAAACTGGTGATTTGGGTTTATTGGTTGCTTGTTGTTAGTTGTTGTTTGTCGCTTGCCACTTGTCGCTGCTAGATTGTTTGTTTGTTCGGCTTGTCCTTCTGCCGTTGGTTCTTCGTGGGATTGGGCCTCACGCTTTCACTACTGCCAGAGGCCTCTCCCGCGGTGTGTTCCGATATCAAAAAAGTAAATTGACTGTATCTGTGTGTGGATAGATGTATATATGTGAGTAAGTACATGAAAAAAAAAACAGTTGACGCACCATTGTGCCGTCATCCGGAGATGAATAGAAAAAATCCCAAAAGAAAGTACGAAACGCTGTGCAAATACCGACGATAGAGAGAAGAAAAGAAGGAAAAAAGAAACAAGAAACAAGTACTGGAGTCAGAAATCGTCATGGGTTGGTTTATATGTAGAACATGGGCATGCGGGGACAGAAGAGATGGGCGACGCAGAAGAGAGCGCATATGAAAGTGCAACCAAGAGCTCATGCGTACATCCACTCTCCATTCGCTCCCTCAGACGTGACTTTGAATGCTGCAGCCCATTGGCGACACCCCTAGTCTTTTGCTGGACTGGCCGCGCTCTTGGTCATACTCTGTGGTTGGAGGCGAGCCCATGGCTGAAACTGTTTTTTTGATGCTGTTTTTCAAACGGCGGCTACGTGAATCGTCGATAGGGACTGCAGTGGGCGCAGCAGCGCTTCTAATATTGCTGTCGCTAGTAGAGGCCGTGACCGTTGCATCTGAGCCAACAGACGAAGCGGATGAATAAGAAGAGAGTGATTTCTTACCCAGGAAGAAGCCGGCTACGGAGCTTGAGCCTAGCCCCGGACCCGAGTTTAGGGCTGGAGATGAGCTGACGATGGTAGTTGCAATCGAGGACAGGGATGCAGCAACCGACTCGGCATTCATGCTCGGGGCTGCACTCGAGGTAGAAGTTGCCGAAGATGTGCGTGTCACTTGGGGGCCGGATGACGTCGTAGCCATCGTGGAGCCGTCGTCGGTCTTGGCAGCTGGGAGAGTGGCGGGATTGGACATGGCAAATGGGGCAGAGGGCAAAGAGCAAAGGGCAGAGGTTAAGCAAGTAGGCGGGCGGACGAGGCCGGGCGGGGATGGTGGGAGCAATAGAGGAGGAGAGACAGAAAAGCGAGGAGAGATGGATTCTTTTAGGTTTTGGTCTATTTTGATTGATTTTGATTGATGTGTCGCCTAGAAATAAAAGAAGCAAGATAAAGAACAAAGAGCTCAGAGGATGTCAAGAAGGAGGACTGGCAATGTGATGCGATAAGCTGGAAAACAAAGAAAGGACTAAGAATAAAGTGGAGAAAGTTGCACGTGAAAGCAAACAGAGGAAAGAGCAAATCGGAAAAAAAAAAAAAAAAAAAACCCCATGACCAACTAGGCATGTAAACCGTCGACAGGAGCAGAGAACGACAAGCCCGCTTTGTTAGGTTGGTGGGCGGGCGCTGATCCGACCAGTTGACTCGAGTTGGGCTGGGGGTTGGACCCTACAGGCCCTGTTTCTAGGCCTCAAGCTGTAAACTTTAGGCCCTGAGAAGGGCTCTGCCACAGGGAGGGGAGCAGGACGAGTGTGTGGGTGCGCAGGCTGTGGTAAAGGGGCTTGTTCTTCTCGTATAGACAGATATGTTAGTACTGGCAGACAAGAACAAGACTCTTCATCTCCCTCCCTCTGGCCATGGCTCCCGTTTCATACAAGGACAAAAGCCGCCCGTCGCGACAGCCGAGTCAGAGCAACCACGTTCTGACATGAAACGCGCCGGGCCCAGAGGCTTCGGCCACTAGGCTGTGCACTACGAGTTGCCATGCGAGAAACTGGCTCAGTACAGTCACGAACGGATGAACTTGGCTGGCTGACCGACCACAAGCTTTCGTCAACGTCCCCCACATCAAGTGGTCATCCCCTCTGTATGTGCATCGCGGCCCCTGTAGCGGAGCCCTGTAGAAATTAATTCGCCTGGAGTCTAGAACTCTCCATGGCCATTGGCTGGTCCGCCCTGCACCTCAGTCACAAAGGAGCATCCCCCTCTTCATCGCTATCTCTGTCTGACAACGTGCACTAGCTTCGTGTGCCCGGCATAAATGGATTGACGTGTTTGTATATCTACGCGTTGTAAATTACATTCAAACCTATCTATCTCTACTTCTGCTGCCACTAGACCCGCAACTTGTCCCCTCACGGGCGACTGTAGTTAGACAACTAGGGGAGGTGAGGGCGGAAAAAGTGAAAAGGGAACAAGGAAAAAAAAGAGAAACGAAACAGGAAAAGAAATGACAAGCAATGGCCAACTGCACATGGTGGTCGCAGGCGCCCCCCTCCTACAGCTCCTCCTGTATCTCCTCAATCCCTTCGTCGTCCTCATAGTGCTTAAGCGTCTTTTCATGGCTAGCGCCATGCTTGCGCTCTCTCTTGAGCGCATCGTTGAGCACCTTGCTCCAGTGGTCCTTGTGGCGTCTGTTTCTGTGCGTGATGCGTTCCACGTGGTAGTCCCAGCAGCCCTCGCTCGTCTCCGTCGCCTTAGCCCGGCAAACTTCCGATGCCTTGCTCTTCTCCACCGGCTCAGCCAGTGGCCACTGGCCCCGCAGAGCGCCCATATCTTCATCTAGGAACGTGTCTAGAACCACTTGTCCCACGCGGCGCTGTGCCTGGGCCAGCTCGGGCTCCTCGCGTATCAAGACCTGCAGGAAGTGTCTCATGCCACCGCTAGCCAAGAACGCAGCCCGGAATCTGCCGTCCTGGAGAAGACCGCTGTACATGTTCACCACCGAGCGTATGCGATGAGCTGACCTCTTGATTTCCTCTGGCGTCGATCCCAGAGAGGTCGTGGGGGCAATAATCGGCTGTGAAAACACCTTGTCCAACAACGGTCCCCGACCAACTCCGCATGTGTGCACCATCAGACGGTCCCATTTGGCCATCACCTCCTTCAGCGCCTTGGGGTTGTTCTGCAGGGCCCCGCCAAGAATATAGCTGGCCGCCTGGTCACGTGGGTAGTTCTTTGAGGAGACTCCAGCCGAAGGCGGATCAAGCGAGAAGCACATGAGTGCCGCAACAGTGTCATAGTCCGAGGTCATCAGCTCGCCGTAGTACACGTCGTGCGAAATATCCTCGAGAGATTCTAGGGCCGCATCTAGAGCTGTATTGCCCTCGGTATCGCCCTTGTGTAGCATATCAAGCGCCTTGAAGATGTTGTCGGCTTGCGGGAGGGCCTTCGTGGAGACATTGTCGCCGGGGTTGTAGTAGCCTACCATGGGACCATCCGCTACCATTGTGTCGTGGTGATCTTCAGACGGCTCGACGGTCAAGACGCTGTGTTCATCGACCATAACGGCCCTTAGGCTTTCATCATCACGATCATCCTCTGGATGATAGATCTTGGCCTCGTTCTGGCCAGTGGCTAGATTAATCCGCACGTAAAGTCCTGGTGGTAGCTGTTGATCGTCATGCACGATCTGGAACTCCTCTGTAGGCTCAAAGATCCTGGGGTAGCAATCTGAAGGGTTTGAGGTGTGGCAAATGATATCGTGATGCAAAACGGCTGGATCGCGGTGTAGCGGTGAGGCGTCGGCAAGAATCGAGGGCACCAGAGTGAGCATCAGCTTGGCTCCTAGCCTCTTGGAGGTAGACTGACGACTGTTTAGTCTTAGTGGGCTATAAAGCATTTTGATTTTCTTTTTGCGTTGAACGAAATTTGAAATTGTGGTGTTCTGAAGCAAGTGAACAAATGGAAATAGGGGAAATTCGAAAACTGAGTCAAATCATAAAATATAAAGTCGCGCAGGTAAAGAAAAAGAAAAACAAACCTTAATAAATCTCCTAATGACAAAAGTCCAGATCTCGATATTAATACCTACCATCTAAGTTGGTCTGTGTTTTCGACCATCTATGCGGTCACGTGAGCACTCGAAACGCTAGGATCCATTATTCAAGCCAAGAACGTCAGTGCTGTGCTCGTTTTGGTGCCGCATCAGCAAATTTGATACAGTCTTCGGCTATTCCAGAATGTGAGGAGTCGTTTGGATCCATAAATATCCATGTGAGGTGCTCATACGATACAGAGGTTGGCGTAGCAGAATGGAAGTTGTCATGTGGCATAGGGGCGATTGGTGATGATGTTTCCTAAGCTGCGCATTAAGGAATAAAAAAAAACACGTTGTGCTGTTGCTGCTGCTGCTGCTGCGAGGTAAATTCATGGACTCATGAGCAGTAACAGTGATGAGCAATGAGAAGTATGTACAGTAATGAGAAAAAGAAAGGCGCAAGCAACGCAGGGTACGATGCATAATGTTTCATCACACTGTGCCCCGCTTCTTTCTGTGCTCAATTACCCGAACAATACCCGAAGAAATAGCCAATGGCAGCCCGGCTAAATCCAGCTTCAACTGACGACCCTGTGGGACTAAATTCCACGATAATAGCACTCAATTCGACTGTCCAGCTCCCACAACCAAGGCACCAATTGCTTCCGCCGCCTAGAATCTACGAGTCTTCTTCCGCCTCCATCGCATATCTGCCATGCTCGCTGTACGTCAGAGGGCTGTGCGTTTGGCACTGCGTGCCCGCCCTGTCCGCAGCCAGCAGCGCCATTCGTCGAGTCACGGTCATGAACACGCCCACCATGGACACGCCGCCCCGGTGAACGAGTCTTTCGGTGTATGTACCTCCAACTAGATCCCTTCTACCTGCCGCGTGGCCTTCGTTGCCGGCTATGCCTACCTCTGACGGGAGCTGAGGTCGTTGTCGGGGCCGGCTTCCTCCATCTCTGCCAGGCTTACTGGCGCCCCACGGGGCGGGAACATGGCTCATCCTAGGCCTAGATCCGCTCAGGGAGCCGGATGAAGGCACTGGCCTCTTAGACAGTCGTGATGGATAGTTTTACGTCGAGCCTTGTACGCGCATCAGCTGCTAACTGATTCTATCTAGCCCGGCTTTTACATGCTTGCTGCCGCCCTGCCGGCCGGAATTACCCTGTACCAGCTATCCCAGCCTGATGCTCAGGGCACTCAGCCGGCAATCACCCGCTATTTGCAGCAGTACATGGCCCTGGGAGACCTGTGGGAGGAACGCAACAAGGGCCACGTTGCCGCCGTTGAGGAGGCTGCGCGCGATCGGCTGCTGTTCTTCCACCAGCCCCGGCCCCACCACTACGAAGTTCGCGAGATTGAGTACGTTGCTTCATGAACCCTTTTCCCAACACTATTCTAGCACCGAGCGGTGGACATGTTTTTTTTTCGCACCCACATTGAAGACTTGCTGACTCGTTTGTCCGCTACAGGTCTCTTTTTGCTGGCTCACAACGCTGTGTGCCGCCTAGCATGAACGTCAATCTGGACAAGGTCACCGAACACTATAGAAACCTGCATCATGAGGATGAGGCACGCAAAGCCAGAGCTTTGGCTTCTAAAGCTGCCGCTAGTGCTCAGTAAAGCTCTGCTCCCTTTCACCTCACTTGTTGTGCAACATCCATTACAGAACTACAGACAGACAATACATGCCGCCAGTTAGCTGCATCTCCACCAGTAACCGTTTATATCATTACTCTGCTACACACTTCCATGGCTGTTGGGCAGACAACACAGACAGACAGACAGACGACATGTGAAGCGACCTCTACTATATTTCCTTTGGATCTTGGAGAATCGCTAGTTAGGGCTTAGTTTCCGTCCTTCAATACTGTAAAACCTCTTCCACCTTGCCTACAAGTGGATGTCTCCTTCATAACCCTTTTCAGATATTAATAGGGTTTGTCAAGCTTCTCATTATTCCTTTGGCTTCAATTCCCCTCTTTTGCATGTACTAAAACCAATGCTGGAGACATGAGACGCAAAAAAGAGATGTCATAAATGTACAGCCACCCGCTAGGATGAGTCCTAGAACCTGAACTATATTTGGCATGTGCCCATATAAACTAGCATTGTCACTTTCGTTACTGTCATTTGAACTATCGTAACTTTTTTTTGATTCATTTGTCACGAAGGCATCCCAAACCATGTGCATTTGCCCCGTGTGACCTTGCGAGATAATGCAGAAACCTCCAACCCTTCCAGAAACACCACGCAAACATTTACTTGAGGGGAATGAAACGCGAAGAGTGGGTGGCACCGATACCGGGGCGACCGTGCTTGACGGGCTTGCTGTAGGCTGGTTAGTAACTTGAAAACTTGACCTGGAACCTACGCCGACTAAAAGCAGCACAACAAGACTGAGAGAGTCTAGAGAAAGAGAGGGAGTGATAATACGTACTAAGAGATAGAGAACTCACCCAGGTAGTGACCAACCATCTCAGGCTTGACCTCGACCTGGTTGAACTCCTTACCGGAGTAGATACCAATGACGGAACCAATCATCTCGGGGACGACCAGCATGTTACGGAGATGAGTCTTGACGGGCTCGGGCTTCTCGTTGGGCTCAGCCTCCTGCTTGGCCTTGCGCAGCTTCTTGATCAGACCCATGGGGCGGCGCTTCAGACCACGGTTGATCCGGCGGCGGGCACGGGCGTGAACGATCTTGCGGAGCTCATCGGAGCTCAGGTCCAGAAGGCTACAGAGAAAAAAAAGAAGGGTCAGCTCATTTCAGGTCTATGTAGATGAGGGGGCGAAATAGTGAGAGGGCCGCGCTAGTTTAATCAGGTTTGATCCTGCAACCAGAAATATGGCAACACTTCAGCCTTGGGTGGTGTTGACCCTATGCCTCATGCCTTCCAACTATCAAACACTTGTCCATAATGTCGTCATGAATGATAGTCCAAGGTTGATAGGTGGTTACATGAATCTCTGCGGCATCGTTGCAAGATCGTATTAAAAAGCGCGGCGAGTCGAAGAGAAGCGTGTGATCGGAGAGAGGAGAGAGTTTGCTATGTAAGCAGGAAATGGAAAGGCACAACGTACGCATCAAGGTCGACACCGCGGTAGGAGAACTTGCGGAAAGTTCTCTTGCGCTTGAGCTCAGCAGCCTCAGCGGCGTTCTGTAGACGCAAGAGTAGTTAGCCAGCTGCGCCATATTCTCACATTGCATTGCTGCAATTGTTTACGGGATTGTGTGTTCGTGTGTCTATGGGTATTTAAATCGCGAGACAATAGGTTGTTGAACATTCGGGGAATGCGAGTGTCCAGTGGTCCAATATCGATTGATTTTATCTTGGGAATTTTCGGGCGGGAAACAGAGTGAGGATGGTATGATCGGATTCGAGAGAGGATGATGGAGGGCATCAAGAATATGGGATAGCACATACGTATTCGTCGTCAGCCATTTTTGCGGATGTGTTGTGTGGTGAATACGGTTTCCGATTGACGATGTCGCGAACTGCGTTATGACGGGTCGTGGTGGATAGACTTGCAATAGGGAAACGACTGGGAATTTCGCTTTCAGGGCTTTAGTGCCCTCTAATGTTCCCACACGTGATTTTGTGCTTTGTGGGAAGGAAACTGGGGACTTTGTGTGTAAGATCCACACCAAGTGAGCTGATAAGAGCGTCATTTTGTGTGATAAGATAAGATAAGCGCCTCAGTTGAAAAGTGGGGGTAAAGATGTGGCGTCACTGATATTGATGGGGGCATTCTAATATACCATGTATGATGTATTCATCCATGACTTCCGTCCATCTCAACTCAATAGTTTCTAAATTTGTGTCCCGGCACTTCTTTTTTTAAGAGAGCATCTACTAGTGCTACAGAGCACCCCAACGCGCATATACAGGCCTTTCTTAGCAGCCCTTTGAAGAATAAGGCCTTGAAGGTTGTTTGAGTCACATTCTAGACCCGCCAACTCGAGGTCTTTACTAAGATCCAGGGTAATGGGGCTTTGGAGCAATGGGAGAATGCACCGAGACCGAACATCGTAATCCCCAACCAAGCCGTCAAATTTGACCGAGATACAGGCTAGGCACCCTTGTCTATACTGCAAGTTGAGGAGGTAGCGTTCTTACCTCTTCATGCACATATTATCCTCATAACATGAAGATAGACTTACAAGCTTGCCATGAAGCTCAATATATCCACCGAAATGGCTCTGAAGGGGTTAGATCCAGGAATGACTGTCTGCACATCCCATTCTCGAGCACCCTCTTGACATGGCTCATACGTTTCCATGTTGGGCATCCACATGGCTCATATCCACCAAATCCGGTGTCATCTGGCGAAGGTTAAGCTGCTAGATTGGCTAGACCGTAGACTGAGTAGTTGCCTCGCTTCATTAATAACCTTAATAGATAGGGATTTTCTCTCCATCTACATGTGCGTGCGCCGCGCTGATACCATATATCATCAATGCCTGTGACTGATTTCTAAACTAAAACAAATGTTTGCTAAAGGGGAACAAAGGGAACAAGAAGTACTAGATCTATTAGATACCCTTTTGGTTCTCAGGTTGTCCAACCCACACTAACCCTAGAACAACAATTTAGGCTCCACTCCTTTAGCCTTCATCCAGACCCTTTTTTCAACACATTAATCATCACATGCAAATCGTCATATCAGATCACTGCTCCAGATCTTGCCGTGTCTTTCCTTCACTTGTCTTGTTAGCGTCTACATACTGAATCATGTCTGCGCCTTGGGACTCAGTGTCTCTACAAGACTTACTAGTTGTGCTTGTCACAGGCGCAAACAGGTAGGTAAACCTTCACATGTTCCCTTCCCCTTATTTGTCCCCCTACCCTATTACGTAGAAGACAAACCTTGAATAGTGCTGACCGCGTCTTCTACAGTGGAATTGGCCTTGGAATCGGCCAAAAGCTTATTGATGACTTTCTCACCCAGCGTTCCAGCTCGTCGCATCTTATTCTGATCCCAACTACACGAAGCCCCTCTAAGTCTCGTGAGACTGTCACTATCCTACGTGCCTATTTGACTGTTGCCGCCAAGAACTTTGCGGCAAAGTCATCTGCAACAGACCCGGAAACTTCAGCTAAAATCATTGATAGCGTGCGTCAACGCGTCCACATTGTCAGTATCCAGTTGGACCTGTGTGATCTAAAAAACGTCTACCATGCTGCGCAGACGCTTGTATCTGGACGCGTGAGCAACCCGCCATCCATTAATGGCACACCAGATGCACTGACAGACGTCCGCATCCCAAAACTCGATTCGGTAATCTTCAACGCAGGCTTTGGTGGCTGGACCGGCATCGAATGGGTGAAAATGATCAAATGCGTGTGGAGACAAGGCATATTGGCATCGTGCACCTGGCCTGACTACAAAGCGGCTTCACCGGGCGATGTGATTTCTCAAAGAAGAGCCACTGGTGAGGTGAGTTTATCTTTGGTTAGGTTAACATGTCTTTGTTGTGGGATAGTAGCTTGCCAACTATATTCTTTTTTCAAATATAACCTCGACATCCTAACATCAGAATGTTCTATAGATTATCGACGAACCAAAACTCGGCACCGTCTTTTGCTCCAATGTCTTTGGCCATTATACATTCGGCCACCAACTTGTGCCGCTTCTTAGTCGGGGAAATTATGGAGAGACTCCCGGGCGCATCATCTGGACTAGCAGCATTGAGCCACAAGCCGAAAGTCTATCTTTTGATGATATCCAAGGCGTGACTTCGCTGGCTCCCTACGAAAGCTCTAAACGACTAACAGATTTGCTTGCCATCACTAACACGCTTCCCAGCGTCAGCCCCATGGCCGACTCATACTTTACGGATGACAAAGCCGGCAGTAACATGCATCAAAAGGCCAAGCCGACCATGTATGTTACCCACCCCGGCGTGGTTGCTTCTCCGCTATTCCCTCTGGCATCCTGGATGTTCCATCTCTACCGTCTCACCATGTACTTGTGTCGTATTTTTGGTTCCCCCTGGCACCCTGTTGAGGCATATGCCGGTGCAACTGCAGCCGTATGGCTAGTCTTGAGTTCACAGAAATCTTTGGACCAAGTGCAGGCTCACCAGACAAAGTGGGGGACGGCAGCCAGCCCAACAGGGAGAACTTATGTGAAGCCGACAGAAGTCGATGGATGGGGATGGAACTCGAAAAGCTTAACTGCGGAAGAGGTCCGGAAAGAGATGGCGGAGCCCAATCTTATGCGAATGGCGGTGGGCAGACATCCGCAAGCCACAGATGCTACCAAAGAGAGTAGAATGAAGATCGAAGAGGAAGGGACTCGCATATGGCGCGAAATGGAGGACCTACGTGTGAAATGGGAGGCCATACTAGATCTTTGAAGAGACGACCTGCTGTGTATTCTAGAAACTGCCCATAGCTACTGCATGGCACAGCTGTTTTCGCGATTATTCAAAGGAGGCCCACACAAGCTTGCAGTGCATATGCTGTGTCATGGGGCGAGTTTGCCTGTGCTTTCTCCCGAAGCACGGACAACGGGATTTGTAAGGTCAGACATCTTAGCAACATAATATTAGTAGCTAAGTAGCGACACGTAATTTCAATAGGGATCTAAAAGCCCTCATAATATATCAGAACGAAGCCAAGCAAAATGAAGCTGCAAGTAGATGAAACAGCAGCAGATCACCCGTTACGAAAGACGACTAACTTCAAGCTTGCTATGCTGCGCCTTCCTGTGTACTACCCGAGCCTTGGCCCAGCACAAAATCATCGGAGGTGACCTGACCGTGGAAGATTTCGTTGGACCTGTTGCGACGCAAGAGGTTGCTAGTGTCCCGGCCAAATAGACCGATACACATGGGTAACGGGACAACAATAATGCTAATTACACCCTGGAAAATCAAGCTCTTTTTCATGTGGTTCGGCGGATTAGCATTGTCTCCCGCTTCAAGCGCATCGCTAATGACGATAAAGCATGCACCGAGTAGCTGCCCTAAAGACCAAGCCAGTGTCGATGTCACTTCAGAGCCAACGGGATAACTTAGTTCAGCCAAGAACTCAAGCGCTACAGGGATAACGCTAAATGAAGCTGCACCAAGTATCCCGAGCACAACATACGGACCAACCAGCTTGCGAGTCTCTGGCATCCAAATGAAAATAGTGTACATAGCAGCGATGATAGGCACAGCGCATCTCAGAGCAGGCAGGAACTTTTTATGGCGGTCGAAAATAGGCGACGTAATGGCTGAGCATATTAGGCCAGCTACGATAAGGACGGCGCCGCCAATGCCGGCATCATCCTCGGAGATGCCATACGGCTCAAGAATCTGATTCAGCAAAGACGAAATGTTGTTAAAGAGACCGACGTAAGTTGCAAAAGGAATCAGGACAAGCCAGATTTCTACAGAGCTAGAAATATGACGCAGTGAGTCGCTTAGGTTAGGGCGCTCGACAATGGATGTGTGTGATACGGGAGTGGGTGGTTTGGCAGGGATGAAAAACGTGGGAATGCTTGCGATAGTAGCCTAGCAGAAATACGAGTCAGTATAAGGTGCAGAGGTTTGCATCATGGGGCTTCTCAGGGCAGGTCAACTCACTATTATCGAAACATATAGCACCGCATTAGAAATATCGCCAGGTTCTTTTACCCACATTGGAGTGATAAGCTGTGCCAAAGCTGCACCCAGTGGATTCGATAGTGTCGCTATTGCTGTGGCCACCACTCGGCCCTTCTCAGTAAACCACATGTCGGAGTAGGTTGTTGGCGCAGACAAAATAAACGGCTGAGCGAGGCCAATTAAAACCTGCGATACCACTACCAACGGGTATGTTCCACCGTCTCTCGAGTGTGAGCTCGCATAGCGCACCCAGTTTCCCACAAGCAATAGCGCCGAGGCAGCCATAAATGAAGGCTTGGGTCCCAGATGCAGCAACTTTATAGTAAAGGGTGCGCAGAGGCAGTAGGAGAACTGGTAGGATATAGACAGCCAATTGACGCCAGTTGTGCTCGTGTTGTAGTATTTAGCCGCATGATCTGAGACAGGCGCAAAGAGAAGCCACTATAAATGAGTGTTACTGTGAGCAAATATTTTCTTTTTCTCATATACCAAAGGCAAAGAACTTACTCCCCAATTCACTGCCAGATTGAGCAGAAACATCTGGAACATTCCTAACCAGCGCCTTCGATACGTCTTGAATACTATGTCATGGCTAATGCCATGACTCCGACTATCTGGCGTTTTGGTGCGCTCTACCAATTCATGAGCGCCAGTTTCAGGGATACCTTCTTTGTTGAATAGATTCGAAGGCGACTGAAAGGACGATGGAGACTGAGCGGAGACTGAATCAGGAACAGCCGATTTGGTGTCCATTTTTATGTAGGCTACACCAGGGGTCTTCTTGAGCGAAGCCATGATGCTGGACATAAGTCGATGGGATTCGAGTTTTGAAGAGGGCCCGGAAGGACTAGTCGAGAGGATAGATGTAGACAGTGAGACTAACAATGTGAGGAAAAGACAGGGGAAAAATGAAGAGAGACTTGATGTGTCTTGTAGAAGAAAAAAGAAACAAAAACGAAAAAAAAGCAAGTCTGAAAGTTTCTTGGCTCGAGCTCACGGAAGAGGAAACGTGAAGGGGAAACAGTAAATACCCCTAGTCCTAGCTAATAAACCACAAACACAGCCAGAAACATCAGGGTGGTTACAAGACAGAGCCAAGATAAAGACGAGGGGGCAGGTATTGGATATGTATATGTACTTATGAAGTAGATTAGATGTGTACTTGGGGTATATAAGGTTGTTTTGCGTTAAACCAAAAAAGACGGTATGTATCATCCGCACGGATAGGCACAATGTTGTAGATTTGCGACCCCAAGGACAGGGAAACAGGCAAAAGGCAGCAGGATTGGTGACAAGCACATCTAGCCCATAAAGGCGCAAAAGGCCAAGGGCTAGACCAAGAAGTTGAGAAACGACAGAGGAGAAAAGAAGATGATGCAAACAGGGCCTGACAGGGGTAGCGGGGGGAGAAAAGAGGAAGAAGAATGGAAAAGAGAAAAGAACAATGCGAATTGCACAAAAGAAAGAGATCAAAAAGAGCAAGTAATGAATAGATCAAAACAAGATAAAGCAAAGCAAATAGTGTGTGAATGTAAAGGGGAAAGAATTTCAGGCGCAAGAAAGCAGGCGATGTCTTATATATGTCACGAACTCGACTTGGGTAATTGCTTCCTTGGGACACCCGAAAAAAACCAAGAAAGCGCGGCAAGCTGCAACCACCAAGATGGGCAAACTAAGCCCTAGAAAAGACAGTCGCGAGGCAGCGCCTTCCCAATTCTGGGCAAGTTAGGCTAAATATTGAAGCTTCAGCCATTGAGGAACGATCGAAAAACTATAGCACATGCGTGCGCTTCTATGGTTCTTTTCTCATCTTCCCTTTCTTTTTTTCGGGGCTTCCTTCTTCAAGGCTCAAGCCAAGGAGCTACTACTCGTAGACGAGTAATGCACAATGGGGAGAAAAAGCGGGCTGTACTATGTACTTGCATTGGTAACAAGTACTTAGAGATATACAAGAACATTGTATCTGTTTGTACCCGCCGCAATTGACCTGTTAATTTGGTTGTTACGGCATCCGGCGGCCGATCACAGATTGCTGTTGCTTTTTTTGAGTTGCTCCACTCAGCTTGTCCCTCTTGCTCCCTCTCCTGCCTGCCCCTCTTTTCCCGAGACGTCTTATCGGGAGTCATTTTGAGACACAGTTACTTGTTCCACAGCCACGACGCCATCACTGGGCCTGTCTCCTTTAACCCTTGCATTACATAGGGTTACAAAGCTAAAGCTTAACCCTTGCTCGTCTGTTTGAGATTACAGCTTGGGCATTGTCTCTTTGTGTATGTGTCTTTTCCCTTTCCTCATTTCTCTACTTGCCTTCTTCTATCGAAACTTTCAAGCGGCTGCATAATTAATCTCACCGGTTTATCATAATCTCCATTCTTCGACTCATCTGGCTGATTGCAGTGGCTACTATTTGCAACTGCTTTCTTTTGTTTTTCCAACGAGCTCTGTTCATCAGTCATTCGTCAGGCCTCCTTTTCGGCTTGAAGTTTTTCTTAAACCAGGGGCCCTCCCTTGCCGCTTTGTTGCGCTCTGGTCTTTCTGTGACAAAGCAATCCGATAACAGTTGTAACACTCTGTTGCTCGTCTCCGTATCCCGTCGTCAGAACTGACACCCCCCTATTTTCTGTTCCGACAGCCCCCGCTCAATCCGACCCAACACAACCTGAGCCACACTACTCTCGATTCACTGTCTCCTCCCGCCATTTGTCGACATGTCTCGCCGCTCGCAAAACCCCGCTGCCGAGCGGATAGCCCAGAACCAACAGACCATTAAGAGCCTCCTGAAGCTGGAATGCAACAAAGTATGCGCGGATTGCAAGCGCAACAAGCGTGAGTAGCCGATTCTCTTGATTTTGCTTTTATTGTTGCGTGTCTGCTGGCTGAGCATCTGTGACATTTGCATCTATGTACTGACTATGTGAAGACCCCAGATGGGCCAGCTGGAACATTGGCATCTTCATTTGCATCCGTTGCTCTGGCATCCACCGTAGCATGGGCACGCACATCAGCCGCGTCAAGTCTGTCGACCTCGATTCCTGGACCGACGAGCAGGTGGCAAGTGTACTAGCCTGGGGCAATGCCCGCGCAAACAAATACTGGGAGACCAAACTGGCTGCTGGCCATGTGCCTTCGGAGAACAAGATCGAGAACTTTATCCGTACCAAGTACGAGCTGAAGCGCTGGGCTATGGATGGCCCGCGTCCCGATCCTGCTAGTTTGGATGTTGATGGCGACGAGGACATTCCATTGAGCCTTGTCAAGGAGAAGCATAACATTGAGCGCAAGGAGTCGTTAAGAAAGGCATCTGTTGGCCAGTCATCTGCACCAGCTACCCGCAAAGCTGCCCCTCCCCCACCTCAGGTTGACCTGATAGGCGGCGAAAGCTCATCGCCCATCCCACCGGCTGCTGTTCCGGCCAAGGCAACGGCTAAGACGTCTGCTGCGAAACCATCAGGCGGTCGAGATTCACTTCTTGGTCTTGACTTCTTTGGTGAAGCCACATCTACTCCTTCGCGGCCTTCGTCTACGTCAAACACCGGCTCGGGCGCTGCACAGTCCCGTCCTGATCTAAAGCAGTCTATCCTATCTCTATATGCCTCAGCCCCCCGTACCCAGCCTGCTGCCGCTGCACAACCTGCTACCGCCACCGCCGCTGGTGGCTTTGGTGGCATGGGGTCTCCTGCACACCAGAGTCAGGCCTCGTTTGGCGGCTTGAATGATGCCTTTGGTGGCCTTAATTTTGGAGGTGCCTCTGCTCCCACAACGGCGGCGGCACCTATCCCCCCTCCCAAGCCCGTCGATCCCTTTGCTAGTTTTGGTCTGGGTAGTTCCAAGTCCCCTGCTCAGGCTCCTAGTAATAGTGCATTCTCGAATCTTGGCGGGGGTAGCTTTTTTGATGCCAAACCTGCAGCTTCTGCACCTTCCCATACTGCCAAACAGCCATCCTACAGCGGATTTGGTGACTTTGCATCTCCCGCCGCTGCCTCTTCTTCCAAACCGGCTCAGCCGTCTGCGATGGGTGACCTCTTTGATTTGTCCACTCCATCTCCTGCCGCTGCCTCTGCTGTTTCACAGCCAATGTCATCAGCATCAGCCTTTAACTTGATGTCATCTGCTTCCAAGTCCCCTGCCGCCGCCCCTGCAATCACTACATCGTTTAATGTTGGTGGGACTAACAGTGCCTTGTCTGGCTCTGATGTGTGGGGGAACAATGCTTGGGGTTCTGAGTCGAAGACAGAAACTGCAAAGCCTGCGGCGACGCCATCAGGGTCGGCAGCTCCGGCTACCACCAATGACTTTGGCTGGGGGTCTGCTGCTAGCTCGTCATTTGCATCAACAAGCATTGTTCCTGGCGCGACGGGCGGGTTTGCGCCAACACCCAAGGTGGCTGCTGATGAAGAATTTGGCGGCTGGGCTAGTAATAACACGCCCACAGCCTCTACGACGATGTCTGGCGGGAACAAGGGCTTTGGCGCATCCGCAGGGGGCGACAGTGACCTGTTTTCGAACGTGTGGCAGTGAGCTTTGTTTTCTGTTTTCTTGCAAGGCAAAATGGGGCCGGGGGTACTTTGTAGGTAGAGATGGTGCATTAATGTATAGCGAGGCTGGCCTTTCATAAATAAGAATCAAGAACATGATTTCCACATTCACGGACTAGATGTAGGGCAGACAAGGTTTTGTAAATGATGCTGTATAAAAGATAAAAGATGAGACACTGGCAAAGAAGAAAGTGGCTGGACTTGCGGTACGAGAAAGCATGACGAGAAACAAAGTAGTTGAAGTAGTGGGTGGATACAGACACGAGCATGAAATAGAAGCAAAGTAAAACGCCGAGTCCAATGCTAGAGCGAGCGAGAAGATAATCCAAGAGCAGAAACGAAGAGAAAGAAAAGAAAGGGCAGAAAAGAAGACAAAGGGGCAGGAAAATAAGTACGGTGTAGAATAGAGATGAGAGAGGTATGGGAATTCGCGACGTGAGAAAACTGGGGTTCGGGCCGTGCTTTTTTGTCCGCCCTCTCTGATTTAGAAGAACATCTTCGAGAGGTAATATAAGATCATGAAGAAGGCGATTATCAGACCCGATAGCTTGAAGATGGCCACCTTGTTGCCGGAGGCGGCCATGCGAGTGAGACGAGTCGCGGAGCCCTTGAGCTGGGACGTCATGGAGGAGAAGGTGTCGTTCTAGGAAGCAGGAGAAGAATGCGATGGTTGGTTAGCAAAAAGAAGGAAAAGCAACACGGCCTCGAGGGCTGGCGACAGCACTCACACTTGAGTCGATCACATCCTGTGATCGCGCATGATCGTAGATGTCGACGGTAACGCTGCGAAGCGCGGAAACCTTTGCGCTTAGATCATTGAGGCGTTCGTTGTTCTGGCGTTCCCGCTCATAGGCTTCCGACATGGTGGGTGGGATGAAATGTAGATGGGCCGGACGGGATGCAGAGTGTACGGCTCGAGAGTGAGCGAGAGCGATGGGAAACAGACGACAGCGATTGCCAGTGGGGATCAGTTGAGCCTTGCTTAGAAGGTGAAGGTGAGGGTGTCGTGGTTGATTGAGTGGTGTGTATGGTATGGTATGCCTATGAAAGCAGAGTCGGCGTGCAAATAGAAAAGAAGGAGAGGGAAAAAGAGCCAAAGCGAGAAACTGTAACAGGCGAAAAGAACGAAGGCGAGACCTGGCTGACTTGGGACAGCTTGTTCTGTGTGTGGGTTAATGTACACTAAAGTCTGGCTGGTCCTGGGTTCGCTTGTGTTGCAAGTTTCCAGGAGCCTTGCTCTTCTCCTTTGATTTGTCTCAGAAATTGCGGGTGGGAGCGCCACAGCATGGTTGAGCGGATTGGGCTTTGGCTTGGGTATGACGTAGGAGTGTGGCACACGAGGGGAACATGAGTGTGGCGCTAGCAGCGGGGAGTAAATGCCTTAGTTCAAGGAAAGAAGTAAGCTGGGCAGCGCCGGTAGCTCATTGTGCCAGACCCCACGCATCCAGGTTGAGAGAATCTGAGTTGGACTTCGAATAGGAAAAGAGAGGCTTGGGTAAAATTCAAACAAGCACACACGTACGTAACCGACTGCCCTGCTGTACCGGGACCTTCCGTTTTGCGATAGAGAAATATTCCAGGATTTCTTGGAAGCACAGCCTTCAATCTTCTGCTTCTTCTCAATCCTTCATTGCTTGCTTATGCATATCGCAGACCTCACACTTACAGCCTTGTCTTTTTCCCCATCCATATTTGACTGCGGAGCGACGAATATAAAAGAAACTGCGATATCTATGCTTGGATTTTAACACTCTGAATCTACCTGTCTCTCGATTCCATTACGCTGTTAGCTACTGTCAGGAGCCTCCCACGCCCACGCACAAACCCGGTCTCTCCGCATCGCATCAACAAAAAGCCCAGACGCCTTTTTTACTGGCATTTTCATCGTTGCTGTGTGAGCTTTGTTCAGCTTCTTTTAGGCATAATAAAGGAAACGAAGCCAAAAAGCTGTTATAGTTCGAAGAAATATACTGCTAGATCCGAGAGGCGACACGAAGAAACTTGCTTAGCTGTTTGCATCACGACTTGTTTTTTTTTTCCTTCATTTCTCTCCTCTTTTTTTCCTCCCATCTTTATTTTTTTCGACAAAAACAAGATACCCACCCCACGTTCGTCATCGCATTTCTCTCTCCATCGCCTTTCCTCCTCTTCCTGTTTCCCCGCCTCATTTTCTTGCTTGCTTTTGCCGCGGGCTCCTCTTCCCGTATAGCGCCTTGTCGCTGCTCTGTCTTCTCTGTCTTGTTCTCGCGCGTCACATCATCATGGGTCTTCACAATCCTTTGCCGTCATCGCTCTCGTGTAAGTTTCATCTCTCCCTCTTTTCCTTTTTTGTCCTCCTCGTGTCGTTGCACTAACATTTCACCCAGCTGAGTGCAAAAAGTGCGGGAAAATTCTCTCCTCGTTTGTCGATCCGCGTCAGTCTTTCGGTCCCGACAAGATCATCCCCGCTTCCATTCTCGCCAGAGCCCAGGTACGTACGACCGACACCCAAGAGATTGAACCCATTTTTTTCGTTTTTGTTCACTTTTGCTGTCTATGCCCCTGGTTCACTCACTGTCTAACTGTCCCCCTTAGGGTCTCGCCATCCTTACTGTCATCAAGGCCGGATTCCTTGGCTCAGCTCGCTTTGGCAGCGGCCTTGTTGTCGCACGTCTCCCCAATGGTAGCTGGAGCGCCCCTAGTGCTATAGCGACCGCCGGCGCTGGCTTTGGCGGTCAGGTTGGTTTCGAAATTACCGACTTTGTATTCATTCTCAATGATGCTAGCGCCGTCCGTACCTTTGCCCAGGCTGGTTCGCTTACCCTTGGAGGCAATGTTTCCATTGCGGCTGGGCCCATCGGCCGTAATGCTGAGGCTGCCGGCGCTGCCTCTCTCAAAGGCGTGGCCGGTATCTTTGCTTACTCTAAGACCAAGGGCCTTTTTGCTGGCGTTTCTCTCGAGGGTTCCGCAATCATTGAACGTAGCGATGCCAACGAAAAACTTTATGGCCAGCGCCTTACTGCCATGCAACTGCTGTCCGGTGCAGTATTACCGCCTCCCCAGGCTGCTCCGCTCATGAGCATGCTGTCATCGCGCATTTTTGCCGGTGTTGGCGGCGACACTACTGTGTATAACGAGAACCCGAACTACGACTATCGCAACAACAGCGAAAACTTATCTCAGTCTGGCGGCTTCAACCGGCCATCGCGCGCAAGCACGTGGCAGGATCCCATATACGATCGCCCTAACTTTAGTCAGCCTCAGCAGAAACAGCAAACTGGCGTCGGCGCAAATGGCGGGAACCTCACGCGCAGCAGCACCGTGTCATCAACCCGCGATGCTTCTATCAACCCGTTCCCGCGCACAAATACTGGAAGCACGCTGGGGTCGTCGGCGGCTGCAGCAGCAGCCCGCAAGCCAGCACCACCCAAGCCTAACCTGAGCGCTAAGTCGGCCTTGATGAAGAATGAGGCAGTGGCCATGTTTAGCTTTGAGGCAGACCAACCGGGCGACTTGGGGTTCAAGAAGGGTGACGTCATCACGGTGTTAAAGAAGACAGATAGCGACAATGACTGGTGGTGGGTTCTTCTCCTATTTTTCTATTTTCTTCCTTTTTTCCTTTTTGCTCTTGAAATGTGGGAACCCAAACTAACTTGTTTTCTTTTCTTTCTCTAGGACTGGCATGATTGGCAACCGTCACGGTATATTTCCTAGCAACTATGTCAAGATGATGGAGTAGAGATGCGGTCAAAAAATTGGACAGAGCAACGTGGTGGTGAGGGGAGACAATGCTCTAGATATTCTCGGTGTACTTGGTGCATTTCCTTTCGTTTCTCTCCCAAGTTCTTTCTCATCTTCTTTATGTCTTGTTATTTTCTTTTTTTCGTTTTCTCTTTTCCTTATTCATGCCCTCGAGTTCCCCGTTTCATGATTTGATAGCCTAACCTGCTTATGAAGACATTTTCTTTTCCTTTTATCGTGCTACGGATTAAGGAAACATTGATACCTCGGCAAGTCGTCGCGCCGTCGCGCAACGTACTAGCATCAAGCCCAAAATGACGTCATCCACTCAAGCAACAAAAGACAATAAAGCAATGGGCTCTTGCACATTAGACTTTCATGGCTTAACACGATCAAACGGGGATTTAAAGATCAGCTCAAAGATCAAAGGGCACAGCAATGTAAAATAAATGCAAAAAAGGTGAATAAGAGTTCTGCAATTTGATCGATAAAGCTAGCCATGACGTCATCAACCTGACAAGACAAGGAAGGTTTATAGAATCGGAACCAGGCTTTCGTATCAATGTGTATTTCGCGCTCCCATGTTTGATAGAAAACGGGGGCCTATCTCTTGTCTGTTTTTCTCGTTTAAATTTCCAGGTTCCGGTACTCCCCCCATTCCCTTGCTGCTTTTTTCCCACCCTGCGACCATTATTTATTTATTCGTCTTCTTCTTCTTCTTCTTGTTCTTCTTTTTACTCGATGTGATACTATCTGCTGCCACCGACGTGGCATTGACACCGCTGGTGTCTGTGGCGGAAAGGAGCGTACAACTCTCGTTGTCCGAGCCCCCTTCGTTTCCTGAACCATCACGCCCTGTGCTTAGAGACGCCGTGGCCATGCTCCCTGGGGGCACCTTGCCACTTGCGGCCTCATCGCCAGAGCTTGAAGTGTGAATGACAATTTTGCGTACACCGCCAGTCTCAATAATACTTTCTGTGATGACACCACCAGGAGTGCGATAAATGTTGAGCTCGGGGCTGTGACTGCCAGAGCTAGCAGAGGACGACGACAAGCGCTTGGCTGGGGGTGTTGTTGGTGACTTGGAAGGTGGAGGTTGTGCGCGTAGAGAAGTGGGAATGTCTATTTCGATTTTACTGGGATGCACATCGGCGTAGGTATTTGTGCTGTTGCCTTTGGCATCTACTTTAATGCTGCTAGCGGTGCTAGCTACATTAGTGTAGGGCGATAGCACACCTAGTGCAGCGCTAGACAGAAGAGGAGTTCGTTCGTCGTTGCCCACATTTTCTTCTTCCTGACCATGCTCGTGTTCGTGATGCTGGTTGGATGTAACAGGGCGCATAGCAGGGGAGCCGAGGACGTGCTTGATTTTGACCGAAGCTAGTTTGGTGTCCTTGGGGTTTGTGGCAGGGTTCGAAGGGCCAAGGTGCTTGAGCTGTTGACGCATTTCATCAAGATTTGCTTTAACGGCAACAGGAATCAAGCCAGGACGGCCATCGCTAGAGGGAGCGCGCATCATGAAGGTTGCAGTAACTGGCCTAGGGCTGTTTGAGAGCTCCGAAGCGATAATAGCATCCTCCGCTGTAAGAGTAGTGTTTAGAGCATGGAGATCGACGGCTTCGATAGGTTCCTGGCGATTAATGCGGGCCTTGGGGGCCGGAGTAAGACGACGGATAGCTTTGTGGACATCAATATACACATCGGACTCATCAATGATTTCCCTAGGGTGGAGGATGAGTGTTAGTAGAGTGGGTGGCAAGAAAACAATAGGTAGGCGAAAAATCTTTGACAACACGGAGGGGGGGGGAGGGAGGGGAGGGTTTCAAAAAAGAACTTACTCTCCAATGAGCTCTTCAATAACATCTTCTAAGGTTACGACACCCATGGCGCCATGATCCTCACCGGGGCAAGCGGACACGACAACCATGTGCGATTTGCCTTCTTGGAAGAAGTTGACAATGTCTAGGCAGCTTGTCTCGGGTCGCGTTTCCGGCAGGGTAGCAAGCGGGAAGTCGGAAACACGACTACAGTCTTCGGGATCGTAAGTGATGAGGATTTTGACAAGCAGCATACCAACAAAGTTTCTAGGGCTGCCAGGGGCATGGATGGGGATACGCGAGTAACCAGCTGATAGAATGCGGTCCATGGTGCGCTCATCAAGAATGGTATCTTCAGACATGATAAAAACGTCGTCCATGGGCGTCATGACGTCGCGTACAGGCTTGTCCTTGAGATCCAAAACTGCGCTGATGATGGTGACCTCATCAGCATTGAGGCGATTTGAAACGTCACCAAGCGTCTGGTGCAGATTTACCAATTGTTTTAAGCCGCTCTTTTTGTATACAGTGGGATGATCCTCGCCCAGAATCCAGTCCAAAAGCTTAGCAATGGGCCAAGACAACGGCGCCATGAGCCACATCATGATCAGGACAGGTTTTGCCATGAAGCCGCCAATCTGGAGG
The DNA here is from genome assembly GCA_038407015.1 of Ceratocystis ficicola. Taxonomy (NCBI): domain Eukaryota; kingdom Fungi; phylum Ascomycota; class Sordariomycetes; order Microascales; family Ceratocystidaceae; genus Ceratocystis; species Ceratocystis ficicola. The sequence goes on from JAZBQP010000102.1 coordinate 25,309, forward strand.
CCAAAGCGAACGCAGATGGACTGTGGGAGCACCTCGCCAAAGATGACAATGAGAGCAGTACTGCCGATAACCGCAGCTACACCACCACCAAGGCAGCGGTCCAAAACCACGGGCAGAGTTTCGTTGACAATAACATTGGACAGCAGCAAGGTCACTAGCACCCAATGTTTGCCGCGCTTTAATAGATTGTGTACACGTTGAGCGTTTTTATTTTGAGGTTCGGAGGCATCGCCGGCGAGGACCTGGAGATAAACGTCATCTTGGCCCATGAGGCTGAAGAGAAAGACGCAGGGATAAGCGGTTAGCGGGGACGACCGAGCAGAAATGGCGACTCGTTGTAGAAAGAAATGAAAACACTCACGCAATGGTCAAGCCAGCAAAGGCTCCTCCAGCAAGCACAAGGATTGCCGAGAAAATGTAGAGCGTAACAAGGTCGCCGCCTTCAATGGGCTCTTCTTCCTCCACGGCGCGAGCTGAAAGCTTCGAATTTATTACCGGCGCAGCGGCAGCAAAGACTGAATGGAACAAAAGGCGCGTCATAGAGAGGATAGAGCCTCGGGTGGCCGAAAGCGTGCCAACGGCACGGGAACGGCCCCGCATATTTCCAAGAAGCATGAGGACGAATAGACCAATCTATGTAGAAGATGATACTTCAACTTGACGATAAAAAAGAGAGAAAAAAACACGGCTCACTGACGCTCAAGGGAAAGCCGGCGACACTCGAATGCAATGACAGTGAGAAGACAAGGGCGAGGCAAAAAGGGCCAATGGCTGGACTGCAGTAACAATGGCGGCCAAGAAGCAAGACAACAAACGGAAGCAGACAGAAGGACGAAGACCAAACAAGCGGAAGAGGGTGAAAATAAAGCGAATGCGAGCCGTATAAATAAAAGCCGAAGGTCCAAGAAAAATAAAACGGCCAGTATAGCAGATAACAAAGCAAGAGAGAATAGCAGAGAGATGCCTAGTAGCGCGGGGCCTTCGATTGGACGGATTGGAATTGGAAGTGCACAGACAACGAGACAAGTTAGAATAAGAGAAAATAAGCAAGAGGAGGATGAATACAAAAGGCCGAATTGATACTTGGTTTTACTGGGAAAAGGAAAAAAAGAGGGCAAACGAGAAGCCGTGATAGTTAATGAGATAGAGAAAAAAAAAAACGAGAACAAAAACAAGAAAGCAGGAATGCAACGAGACTAAAAAATAGGATAGAAAGAAAAGAATTAAAAAGGGTAAAAAAAGTCGAATGCAACATGGTGACAAGGGACAGGCATTCGCCATCAAGTCGCGTAATAACCTCCCAGCAGGGCAGCTGGGGACAGTGCCACCGTTCTTATGCTCACGGTCCTTCCGCCAAGCTTACACAAAATACACAGTGCGGTTTTTGATTTGCCATTCTGCCAAGGGCTAGGCATGTCTGACAAAATGCAGCAGCAACCAACAGCACCCAGATTTGAGAAGGCACTTCCTGATAAGGTTCTTTCCTCTGTGGTTGTTTGTGTCTCTACTAACCCGCCTGTTTAAAGGGAAGGGACAAAAGAAGGAACAATGAACTGCTATGTGCAGAGCCGGTTTCAAAGGGCCCGCCCCCCGCTCTATTTCTACAGGGTTTATTTGTTTTTTGTCTCTGAAAGTAGCATCCAGACGCTAATTCAAAGTGAGTGGCTATTTGCCACTTGGAGCAGCTTGCTTCTCCGACAGGCCAGAACAACAAAGTATCGGCTTGTATCCCCCGCAGTAATGCACTATGCTAGTCCTATTGTTTTAGTGCAGCCACGGGCTAGTAGCAAATAGGTAATGGCGGCCGTGTATTTAGAAAGAGAGTGTGTGCTAATGGGAGTAGCTGAGACACAGCAAAAGCCGCTTGCACCATGTAAATACATATAAGTGGGCACTGCACAATGTACATTTGCGTACTAGTGCCAGCGTGCCTCATGTACCTCATGCTACACTTGCATGGATGTAAAGAAGGAAGCCGCGGCCGCGACTTGCCGCTAGTGACAACAGCCGCCGCAGTAGCATCGAAGTACCGCATAAGTATAGGCAACAGCCTTTGCAAGCACGGTGGATACACAAAAATACAACAACTACATCCCACCATCCGTCCATTCCCTCGCCGTATCATCCAGGCAATTTCCCTCTAAAATTCACTCACAAAGAGGCACTTGCCAACTCTGCACTCTGCTTTAGCACATGTCTTCCCTTCCTCCCTTCCTTGCTCCTGCTCTTAACTTGGGCGAGCTCTGTCGTCATGATCCCCATAATACGCAGGCCAATCCCATGCTGCGAATAGTGGGGCGGCGCCGTTAACCTTTATTTTCTCCTCCTAGCATTAGCTTGCTTCTTCTTTTCTCCTCCGTTTCTAAACTCCCGTTTCTAAAACCCCCGCCGAACTTGACAGCCTGTCTCACGAAAACCACGCTAATTTGTCAACAGCATCACACGTCACAGGAGAATTGCCAGCTTGTCTTTGTTTCCTGCGCTCCCCTCTTCTGTTTGTTTCCCCTTTCCCTTGGGTCTTTCCCTCCCCCTCTCTCGCGTTTAATGAATGGCTCGTCCGGCTGTGCGGCTAGCTCCTACACTAACCCACGGCTTCTTCGGCCTTTCTCGCTTAGCCTCACGGCTTGTTCCACAGCCGCCTCTCTTGGCTGCTAGCTTGTCTCCTCTCACTAACCATCTAGTCTATCGCCGTTTCGAAAGGTCTCGGCATTGGCACGGCTTTGCAACCATGGCTGGAACTACTGATGTTAAAAACTACAAACTCAATCATTCTATGTGAGTGTGACAAGCCCGCGTCTTTCAGAGGGATGCTGTTCTCAGCCTACGCCGCCTATCGCTTAGAACCGAGGCAGCTACAGAAACCCGTCTACATTCCCACTGCGCGCAATTCTCACTACACTCGCTAAATCACTCCATGCTTGTTGTTTAGGATTCGAGTAAAAGACCCCAAGAAGTCACGTACGTTTTACCTGCGGTCCCTGTTTCTATTTTGTTAATGATGTCATCGCTGCGGCTTGTTCATCCACTATCATACAACTAAGCTAACCTTGTTTCGATCCGTCTACTCTAAACTTAGTTAAGTTCTACGAATTCCTGGGCATGAAGGTTCTCAAGACGCTCAAATTCCCCGACGCCAAGTTTGATCTCTACTTTCTTGGCTACGACAACCCTGGCTCACTTTCCTGCGGGAACAACACCTTTGACAGAGAGGGCCTAATTGAACTCACCCACAACTACGGCACTGAAAACGACGCCGAGTATAAGCTCAATAATGGCAACTCGGAGCCCCACCGTGGTTTTGGCCATATTTGCATCAGTGTTGATAACATCCAGGCCGCCTGCCAACGCTTGGAAGATGCCGGTTACCAGTTCAAAAAGAAACTGACTGATGGCACCATGAAAAACATTGCCTTTGCTTTGGATCCTGATGGCTACTGGGTTGAAGTCATTGGCCAGAAGTCTCTGGAGGAGTCTGCAGCGTTGACCTCTACTGACGTCAACACCTATCGGATGGTAATTTTTCCCATCCCCTTTTTCCTCTCGAGCCCCTCCCCCCTCTAACAACCTTTTCCATTCTAGAATCACACCATGATCCGGGTCAAGGATGCCGAAAAGTCACTCAAGTGGTATCAGGAAATTCTCGGCATGACCCTGCTTCGCACCCATGAGTCTCCCAAGTCCGGCTTCAATCTATATTTTTTGGGATACACTGATACCCAGCCTCTTGCTACTGATGGATCGACCCACGGGCGCGAGGGTATTCTCGAGCTTACCTGGAACTATGGCACTGAGAAGGACGACGCCTTCTCCTATCACAACGGCAACGACCAGCCTCAGGGCTTTGGTCACATATGTAGGTCTCCCAGTTGCTTCGACAGGCCTGTTAACAGCATTTACTGACTCTGTGGTTTGTAGGCATTACTGTTGATGATGTCGAAGCCGCCTGCGAGCGCTTCGAGTCTAACAATTGCAAGTGGAAGAAGCGCCTGACTGATGGCCGCATGAACAACGTCGCCTTCCTCCTGGATCCCGATAACTACTGGGTCGAGGTGTTGCAGAATGAGCGCTACTCAGGCAAGCCCAACTTCTGAGTGTGTACACAAAATGAATGACAAGTAAACTAGTGGAAACATAACAATATTTCCAATATACATTATTACATAATTAAGTCTAGACTTGAAAAGTCCACCCTACTTGCCATGACTGCAAGACACCTGCGCACCGAAAGCCAACACAGGAATTGTCTTGGAAACCACACCTTGTTGGTTGTTGTATTACCACTACCCCGTAACATCACGCAAAGCCCCCTGCTTGTCTCCGTACTGACCGCCTAATCTTCTGTCAATCTTGACCTCCTAGCCCTTGTTTCTAGCCGCTTGTCGGTGAGCTTTTGTTTAGGGAAAACCACAGACGAGATTGCGCAAACCACACATTTGTACAGCATCTCTGCATAATCCTTGCGCATCTTGCTTCTTTGGTAACGCATAAATCGCATGATGATTTTGACCAAAACAATCCTGGCTTGGCGCAAGGGTACCCGGAGCACCGGGCATACGTTTTGAGTGTTGGCATCCAGGGGTACAGACGGCAGGGCGACGTCCTCTGAGATGCCCGCCAGTGATAGCGGCACCAAAAAGAGACGGCCGGCTTCAAGACTTGGCGCGTCGATGTGGTTGGTTGTGTATTGAACTACTTTCGTTGAAAGATCGCGCGGATGCGACGGCGGCTTCGATGTAAGTGAGAATTCGGCCGAGGGAAAGAGACCGTGGAATTCAGCGATGGCGCGGGCCTCGGCCAGGTGTTGGTCGGGAATAAGATATATGTTGACCTGAAGAAGTCGAGTCAGCGCGCTCCCAACATGTTCCACCTCATTTTGCCCGCTGATCAGCATCGCAGGGGATCAGAAGGAAAAGAAAATATGAAAAGAGCCAAAGGAAAACTCACATTTGGAAAACACAGGCTTCGCACTGTCTGTGGCAAATCAGCATCCAACTCAATCAGCACAATACCATCAATCGCAAAATCGCGGTACATGCGTCTCAGCCTCTCATGTGTACTAGGACGCCGGATGCGGGACCTCGAACTCGTCATACAACTCGTCCTAGTCACGGTACTCGGACTGTACCACGTCCGCGATACAGCGAATGTGCGACGATTAATGTTGGCACTATGTGCATCGCTCTGACTATGGCCGTGGCTATGGCCACGGCTAAGGCTGGAGCTGTACGTACTTTTCGGGTGTGGCGTCTGCGGCACGACACTAGTACGTCTATTGTACTTGGACGAATTCGTCATGGTCGTAAGACTCGAGGAGATCTGGTTTGACATTGTGCGGCTTTGTGCGAGAGGAAATTGGATGAGGTGTGAAATGAGACTGAAAGAGAAGAAAGGTTGAGGTAGCTTTTGGGGATCCGATATTAAGAAGCCAGACTACGTGGGGAAAGGTATGAGGCGTGGCCTTAGCTGTCCTATATATGTGTGCGCATGTGCTGTTTGGTTGAAGCTAGTGTGGGCTCAGGATTCAGCTCAGCCTTGTTTTCACCTCGGGCTTTACGCTCTAGGGGGGAGGGAAAAAAGCAAGAAACGCCATGTGTGCCGCAGGTGAGGGGTGTACATACATCGCCAAACAGGGCTGGCTTTATTTTTTCCTCCTCCATGCTGTAGGGCAAAAGTCGGATGCTGTGCTGTAAGCTAAGGCAGGGAGGGAGGGCCTCTTTTGCGCCAGATATACTCTATGGTTGCCATGTCAGCATCTGCAGCTCCTAACATTCAGTCACCAAGCGAAGCCTAAATACCCAAATAGCCAGCATTGCAGAAAAGCAGAGTTGCGTTGTCAGGTACGTACCATACATAATGCAGATTGTAGGTCTCGTCTAAGTAAGCTTCATGCATGGTGTCACAAGGGTTAATGTGAAGGCCTGAACCCTGTCCGCTGACTAATACGCTGACAGCGCTATGCCTAAAACAGATGCGTCTTAAAACGTCATTTCTACCTTTTGACTCCGCCATTTGTAAGAATCTGAGGTTCTCATCTCACGGATACAGGACCAATAAGTGTACCCTACCTTATATCCACGACCATATGTCTTTCATCTCTCGTGTAGCGTGTTACACATCCCGTATATCTTGCGTTCGTGCTCTACCGAGGCCTTCCCTCCTCCTATGCTCACCCGTTGCGCCGTCGTCTTATACCTCTAGACCGCCAGTATACATGCTCTCGTCGCTGCGAACTTTCTTTTCAGCTAGTTCTACTTCTCCAATGACGTTCCCAGATAAACGCAGCGATGAAGAGTGGCGCGCTGTTCTGAGCCCTGGTAAGTGCATTCGCTCCATTTCAGGCAATCTCTTCCACCGTTTTTCCTTCCACAGACTAACTAGATTTCACCCTGCTAGAGCAATTCCGCATCCTCCGTGAGAAGGGCACCGAGCGCCCCGGAACCGGTGAATACGATTCGCACCACCCATCGACCGGTATCTACACATGTGCTGGCTGCTCAGCACCACTGTACCGAGCCTCACACAAGTTCAAAAGCGGCTGTGGCTGGCCGGCATACTTTGACTCCATCCCCGGCGCTGTCGTGCGCCATGAGGATCGCTCGCTTGGAATGACCCGGACGGAAATCATGTGTAGTAACTGCGGGGGTCACCTGGGCCATGTATTCAAGGGCGAGGGCTATCCAACGCCAACTAACGAGAGGCACTGCGTGAACAGCGTGAGCTTGCGGTTTACTGAGGATGAGAAGAAGGTATAGACTATGGCCGGCGACTAGCTCTAGCGATTCAGTTCCTCTGGTTGCTGGGCATCTGGTGTCTGATATTATATTATGCACATTATATTTAAATTGAAACAAGCACCATGTCTGGAGCCCGTCCCTGTACCACAAGGGTTCTAGAAAACTTCAGAATAGTCGTTCACTTGGGTGCATACATAAGAATAGTCACCGCCCTTTTTCCTCCTATCTGCGGCTATCACAGACGCACTCAGAAACACCACCAGTTATCCATTCCAACATCATTAGCCAGTGCTCATGCTAGGCATCCGAGTTAGTTTTACCCAACATGCCAAATCGCAAATTTCAGGAGGGACACCGCATCACTCGATCCAAAACCAGCGCGAATACCAATACTGCAGTCACACTCACAGTTGGAATATCTGCTGTGCCTTCCATATTTCATTGGCTAAGCGCTTTGCCCTCAAAGGCAAAAGAATTTGTCGATCTCTCGACGATGCCAACACCGCTAGAATCGCCGGGTGCGAGAGATTTCTCTGGTCCGAAGAGCTCTTCAAGCACAGAGAGGTCATTAAGCCCGCTCTACTCGCCTAAGCCCTTCCCCGATAGGATTGCGCCTTACCTAAATCCATCTCGGCGCCGGCGACTTGAGCGCTACCGTCGTGTGTCAGCCAAGTCCCGTACCGAATCACGAAAAACCTCATATCCTCCAACCCAGCCAATCAATGCAGCTGAAAAATACAAAGCACCCCAGAAGAAAGAATCGCTGGTCAAAGATCCACTATTTCTGCGATGAGTGCATCATGCAAGATCCGTGCATGAAGCTTATTTTGTTGCTGTGGAGCGTTGATACTGCGACTAGAGTAGTAGAATGAGGCTGCTAGCTAAAATTGAGTACCTAAAAGCCAAGGAGCATCTCTCTCGATTGCGGCAAGCATGTACGATGGCGAAATCAACAAGCCAGTGAGCACTTTTGTAAGCAACTTTGAAGAATGACTGGCCTGGGTGTTGTCCACAAGCTGGGTTTGCGCCGAGTTGAGCTCGGTGTCCATTTCACCATCAGAAGTAGGCTTCGTTGCCTCTTTTTCACCACCAGACTGCATAGCTGTGGGTTTAGAAGCATCTCCCTCAACTCCGATGTGGTCTTTTCCTCCGCTCTTTTCTGCTAGTGTCACCCGAGTTGACTTCTGGGTCTTTGGGCTTGCTGATTTTATTGTTGTCTTTTTAGTTGAGGCTCCACGTATAGACCCCTTTTCCTGGGGGGTTGCATCATTTTGGGGTTCGTTTTGTTCTTTTCTGTTAGGGCTAGTCTTTGTGACAGTAGCATCAGTAGGCTTGACTTTCGCAGGTAATGCAATTTTTGGATTGGTCTTTGCCTTCTTTTTTGGTGATTTACTCTTGGTTTTTTCCTCTTCAGGCTTTTCCACGGCTTTTCGCTTCCTTGAACTGCTTGTTACTGTTGCAACAGCAGGGATTGCCTTTTTCCTCGATGGCTGAACTCCAGCAGGTTTCTTTTCTGCTTCAACCTCGGGGTCTGATGCTTTCTTAGAAGGGGAGCTACTGGCTGTATTAGTTTTGCCAGGAGATGCAGTTTCTATCTTGACACTCCGGGTATTCTCAGAATCACTTTCATTATCACTGAAATTGGTATTCCCCAATGTGTCTACAATAGTAGTCTCCGACGGCGCCTTTTGTGATGCTGTGCTGAAAGGAAGAGTTCGAGGTGGAGGTAAAAAGTCGTCAATGCTGCCTCCCATACGAACAGTTTGCACACTTCTTGCTGGGGATGATGTTAGATCCATATTGTCAAGGCCATTATCTGATACCTGGGACAACGAAAATGACTGCTCGGGTCCAGCCGCAAGGACCGTGGGCGATTGAACCCGGCCAGTTGCAAACTTCGAGGAGTTTATAAAACGAGGAGGCGGCATTAGTGCCCTACTATCCTGGCGCGAAAGACCGGCAGAGACGTTATCGGACATAGTGTGCGCTTCAACGCCCCCGTATCTCCCTGGGAAACAATCTTGTGAAGATAGTAAAGGCTGGGAGTGAACCTCAATATCCGAGGCAAAACATGCCGGGCGCTGGTGGAATTCTCTATTGAACGGGCTAGAGCAGCCTGGAAAGTCTCTCCCTTCGGCAAAATCATAACGAGAAGACGGGGCGGATGGCTCCTTACAGAACGACTGGGAATGAGGAGAAAAGGTCTGATCACTGATACCAAAATCAAGACCCTGGGATCTGAATGCATTGGATACTGGAGCTGGCGAGGCACTATGGACACTTCGATAGGGGGCAACTGCGTGAGTATTAGGGCCGGTCGTGAACGGGGAGGCCGTGGAGCCCCGGTGAACTGTCCCCAGTCCCTTTTGAGCAATGAAGGGCTTGTAATTAAGATTGAGGCCTTCAAAAAGGCGGATGATACGCTCGAAGTCTAGTTCCATTCTGAACTCTACCGAAAGTACACGAACGATCTATTAATGTCAGTAAGATCTCACGTGCAAGTCATGACTGGTATTGTTTGCCTACAGTAGAAGGTGAGCCAGTTTCATATTTCATCACTAGGCGGGGAAACTTGGACTGTATTTCATAACGCCGGCCACCCCTGTTACTGAGAAATTCACAGAGATTTACCCTATTCTGTGCAACAATCTTGTATTAGTCAACCATAACATGTCGATAGTTTGAGCCACAGGGAACTTACGACTTGTTCCGTACCGCATTGCAGTGACATCACAACGCTCTCGTAGATTGTCCCTCCAGCCCCCATCCCATAAGCAGAGGTTTCAACCCTGAATCCTAGGGACACTTGGTGACCAAAAGCAAATTTATCTGTAGTTTTCTTTGTACGAGGGTCATGATTAGCGACAACGGCCCTCGTTAAATCGATAGAAGTGTGCGGTAAGCTGAGAATAGACGACATCGCATCGATAATAACGGATTCGAGGCCCAGGTTAAAGACATTTACAGGGAAAGGAGAATGAGAAAATAGTTGACAAGTGCGAAAGCGATTACGTGCCCTAAAATCGTGATTTTGTGTGCCTAGATAGTATTGGAAGGCACCGAGTTTTCTCGGGTAGTTTCCCATTTCATAGCAAATCAGCAATTGGCAAGACGTCTACTAATACTTTGAGCCCGATGTAATTCGCCAATACTAACAACCAGGCACGATTTTATTATTGCCATTAACGATTTGAAAGAATCAACTAGTGAGATATCAGAGTCTAAGTGAAGACTAAGTGCGAGAATGTGCAGGGGTTTGATCTTGAATTTATGTTCTAAAGAGTGCTTTTACAAGCTATTCGAATACATGAAGGTACATGCCTTCTCCATACCACACGTATGTCGTGACAGAAGTAGCCGGGGGTGAGAATGAAACATGTGAAAATTAAACACGAGGGAAAAATGCGGCGCCGGTGGTTTTTAGTGCTGCCCCCGTGGTCTAAGTACATGCAACGGAGCCGAAAAATACTGCTGGTAGAAGCCGAGTTTTCACACGATTCAAGTGTAAGTCAGTGACCTAGTCTTGCTCCCACCAGTCAGTCACGTGCTGATAGCACCCAAAAAACAGGGCCTGACTATGTGGGCCCTCTTCCTGGCCAATGCTCAAGTTTAATTGGTCGGCGCAAAATACCAGCCTTTCCCTTGTCGTTTGTCGCGTTCTAGGTCCAGCCTTTTCAATCTACTTGTGAAGCAACGCGACAAGAAAGCTAAGAAAAAAGTCCACGGGCAACGAAGAACTACGATAGCAACCAAGGCTTGCGTAGCCCTCATTCTCTCGATATCTCCCGCTTGTTATTGGCATCTTTGATCTCCCTTGTGCCTTGGATTATAGGCCCCGAAGCATTGCGTGCGCCTTGTCTATTTTTTTTTTACCCGAGCGGACTTTTCTAGCCTCACAACGGCCTTCTTCGCTACTGTTGAAAGAGACTCCCCCCCTCAACTTGCTTTGCGCGACTCGGTCTGGATCACCGCCGAAACCAACCCCGCCCAGCATGACTTCTACAGGCGAGATCGAACTCCACAGAATCGACCGGACTCCAGAATACATTGAGTTCATTGAAAAGGTCCGCAGCTACCACAACGAACGTGGGACCAATTTCGATTCCGAGCCAAGAGTCGGCAACATTCACCTAGATCTGTTTAAAGTTTTCAAACATGTTGTAGCAAATGGCGGCTATGACAAGATATCGGATGAGAAGCTTGCCTGGCGTCGGATCGCCAATGAACTTGGCATCATCTCTTCTAACGAGGCATCCACAGCCTTTGCGCTCAAGGAGAAATTCTATAAGAACTTGGCGGCCTATGAGATTAAGTTTGTGCATAACCAGGAGCCCCCTCCGAAGGACATCCTCGAGGATGTCACGGCTAAGGGAGCTGGTCTTTTGACGAGAACAAGGGAAAACTATCGTGGGTACAAGCGCGAAAGCACCATGGGCTTCGAGCCCGCTGTAGACCTCAACTCGCCGGCCCGAGCCTCGGCAGCCTCCAACACTCCCCTCTCGGCTCGTGCCTCCCGTGGTCTGCGTGAGACCCCTGCCCAAAGGGTCATCTTTCAGCCAGACACCGGCCCGTCTAGGCAGTCCCGAACAGCTCCTCGCCAACATGCCCCTATGGGCCACGGGACGCCGACACCTGGGAACCATCACCTCCACCAAAACCACACTCACCAACAAATGCACCAGAACCTCGGTCACCCTCACTCAATGCATGGCCATTCAGGTGTTGCGCAACCACACATGATACCACAACAACCACGCATTCCCCGCAATTATGGTGTTTACAACGAGAAACTCGACTTAGTTGATGCACCAACAGAGCCTTATGATCCTAAAATAACCCTGACAATCAACGTCAAACCTGTTGATACCCCTGGCAACAATCATGCAGAGTTTTTGCGCAGACGACAAGCAGACAGGCTCTCCGCCGCGGGTGGCCCCAGGCCACCCTTCCAGCCTGGTAGTACGTATCACCCATTATTCATGCATCATTTGCAAGCAAATTCGTAGCGCCATTTGTATCTGCTCTAGTTCTAACTTTAGTTGTGCTCCAGGAGGTTACGAAGGCCCCAACATCTATCTCCGCTGTCTATACGCGCTTCGGTCTGGACTCAAGGAAGAGCAAACCTATGCACTTAACCACCTTGTCAAGATATCGTACGAACGGGGCGACAAATACAAATTTGAGTCGTTTCCCGGCCTAGTTGAGGGTCTAGTACAAAAGGCTCTAGAAGTTGGTTCATATTTCTACATCGTCAACTGGAAAATCAACTGGGTCTCAGGCCCGACGAACACCGATATTGGTGCATTGGACGGCCTCCAAAACTGCCCCGACATCCTCGATCGCATTGCCAAGCTTACCCCCAAGGATGTCCAGGACGAGATTCAACCAGCGGAATTTTCGGACGGCCTGACGCTCTCCAATGAAGCCCTCCTGACCCTCCGAAACATGGTCACGCTGCCAGAGAACGCGCATTATCTATCAGAGTTTGCACCTGCCCGAGACTTGCTGTGTGTTATCCTTAACTTGCCCAACCTGGAGTCAACAGTTGAATTGAAACATGCTGCCCTTGACATTGCAGAACAAATTACGCCGTTCCTTATCCTACCGTCTACGGACCCGCTTTACATCAGCCTCCTAAGTCAAATGACATCCAATGATAGAGGCGTCATTCTTTCTTCCCTACGCGCTCTTGGCCGTATATCAATGAATCTAGAAGCTGCAAACACGCTAGAAAACGTCCCTATTGAAGTTCTTGAGCGCATCTACCAGTATGTGTTGCTAGGTGATGAGGAGCTGATTGATGCCGGGCTCGATTTTCTGTATCAGTACACAGCGGTGGTCTCCAATGTTGAGAAGCTCGTACGTGGCGACTTCACCATCCAACTTATAACGTACCTTGTGCTGCTACTCTCTCATGGTGCAAAGCATTTCACCAACGAATTTGTCATAGAGGCCGAGAAGACGCTTCCTGCACCCCTAGAAATAGCGACATTGCCTAGTGATCTTCTAGACAAGTTCATGACTATTGAGGAGCCTGAGCGAGTGCATCGATGGATCCAATGCTGCTTTGAGGAGGATGCACAGTCACACATTACACAGTTGTCCGCATGGCAAGCCTATCAGGATGCATTTGTATCACGTCTCAAGGCACGAGATCTTGCCATGATAACACCGGCTGATTTCATACGTAACTGCACCACAGCTTACAAGAACGCCATGCCGCAGGTTGTAGAGAGCAACAATGTGCAAAAATTCATCATCAAAGGCATTCGACCACGCGTTAATCCTGTCAATCTTGACGGCCAGCCTTGCAAGGCCTGCAGATGGGCAGTAGTTGACCCCGAAACTAAGACCAAGATCAAATGCTCCAAGTATCACATTGGTTCCCGTGATATGCTCAATCACATTTTGATCGACCATCTACAAGAGAAGGCTCAGGAAAACGGCAAGCTGGCCAATCGCATTGCCCGATTCACCTGTCAATGGATAGGGTGCAAGCGTAACAAAGAGGAACGCGAGATGTCTCTTCTTGAATTTTCCAACCACATCCGCACACATACATCTAGCCTATGGACTACCCCTATTGTTGCCCCTACTGAAAAGAGCGATTCTCCTACTCCAGCCCCATATAATCATGGCAGTGTGCCACCGCGTGAGTCTGCAACGCCATCTGCTTCCAATACGCCGAAACCTCCAACACCGGCACAGCTCCCCGCCAGCAATGCCTCTGGAAAAAAGAACCCTAGCGACAGCAACAATAGTGACGCAAAAAAACAAAAGGACTGGATTATTCCCCGCAAGACAGTCAAGGTTGTCAATGTCGAGACAGCCATGACTCGAGACGAGCAGAACCCTAACGCTCCGTTGCAGACTGGTGGTATCCCACTTAGTGCTGTTCTAGTGCTACGCAATATTGCGCGCAATATGAGGGACAATGCGGATGTTGAGGGCAAGGAACAGAGTCGCAAATCCTTGTTGTTTTCGGGCTCATTGAACGATTTATTCCGGATCATGGCAGAAAACCGAGCTTTGGTAAGTCAGACAGACGAATACTTGTCCATCACCTCATCAATCATGTATGCTAACTGTACTCTTTTTCCTTGTATCAGGCTTTCCATGTGTCTACCCTAATTCATGCCATAACGGAGTAACAATAGTGTCATCCTAGGATAGCATGGATAATGAGGAGCCAGGAGACGAGACGCAAAAAGCGGTCCAACGCTTGCATGGACAAATTCATCTTCTCGAGTGCAGGTGGTCATGAAGACCATGGGATAACTGTTTAACGCCGCGATACAAAATGTATTATTTGCGGGTTGAGGGGACGAACAAAGATATAAGTCTAGAACTCGTAGGATTGTCTTGCGCTTTTCCTTCTGGGTACCGCTGTTTTACATTGCAGCTCGTTCGGCTCTATTTCACTTCGTTTGTTCGCCTGATGATTCTTTCTTTAGTTGGCCTGGCAATTCGGACTAGAAACTCTTTTCCTATTTCCTGTGTTTCCTTGTCAGTACTTTGTTAAAGATGGGCGTGTTTGTTTAGGAGTCTGGTTTTTTTTTTTTTTTTCATTTTGTGTTTGCCCACAATCAAGACTTCTTTTCTGTTCATCTTTTCCGGGGTCACGATAGTTTTCTCCCATGCGCTAAATCCAACACTTGCTTTTGCCTTCAGGCATGCATATGTACCTATTAACATAGAAACATATTAGCTGCACTCAATGAGGAGAAGGAGGCGAAGAAAAAGATCGTGAAAGTCGTTGTATGCACACCCCCTTGTTGGAAGCAGTTCCTTTCCGTGGGGTGCATTATACACAAAGACACCCTCATTTGTCCAAGCTTGCTGTATCAGCAGCTGTCAAGTCCAAAGAACATCCGCATCGTGGAACGATATTTTTAAAGTGCTTGCCTTAACGATTCTATAAGATTCGGATTGGATATTTGACACGGATGTATGTGATATCGACATCGAAAAAAGATGGCCGACAAATAGTAGTCTAAGATGCCCTGAAAAAAATATGTGTGGCTTGTTCGGTGTCAGATTCTGATATCGTGAGTTTCTTGGCATAGAGAGCACGAAAACCTGAGACACAAACGCGCCAATAAATCAATACGACAGTAGAATTTTCGGTGAGTAAGAACCTAAAGCGACAAATTAAAATCGAGCGCGAGAAAAGACAGGAATACAGGCTCCTACATCTTGGGCGCGCAGTAAATCGATCTCTGCGGGTGCCCGAAAGCCACCGCGAGTCTAGCAAATATCGCAATCATAGGCACTGGCACAAGCACAAGCTCAAAACCAAACACACAAATAGACACAGGCACAGACACCCAAAACGTGACTTTGTGTCACATGGCCCTTTGTGTGTTCGCGTCCCCTAGTCAGTAAAAAGGAAAAGAGACAATAATGAGACGACAGAAAACTCTGTTGGGTCATATGACCAACTTCTCTACCACCAAACCATGGACTAAACGAAATGAGGCTTGAAACCTTGAGCGACGGCATGGCGCGGCCTAGGACCTACCTAGTTTTCTTGTTGTCTCCTTATGTGTGCAGCAAGGAATCTCAGCACGTCAAACGGAAGGGGTTGTGGCAACGTACCAACTAGGATGAGGAGTGAGGGGGAAGCTTGGGCGATATGGATACCTTTTTCTCTTGTTGATTCATCCATCCATTGAAAGGGAAGACAGAGGACAGACAAGCCATGGACAATTCATGGAGCAACAAAAAAGGGGAGTAAATCCCACAATCCTGTCTCCCCGGAAGCCACTCCGACAAATAGAGAATAAAGAACAAAGATCCAAAGATCGCACACCCCCCCCCCCGGCTCTCATCTTGATTCCTGATTTGAGAAGAAAGGAAAACCTTTACTGGCCACATGACCATCTTGAGAGACAAGCCTGGCGTAGATGGAAGAGATAGCATGCCCTGATCATGGTGCAACCTTAGGATTAGTCCGGCAAATGCAGTGCGCACAGCCCACAGCCAGAACACAAAGAGGGGGGGAAGAGGTTGGCCAGAGCTTATCTTTTTCCGAGCAAACCATAAAGGGGAAAATTATGAATGGGATCGGATGTCGAATATAGGTGTATAATGTGGCCACAGCTACAGATACAGCGCACAAAATGAAAAAAGCACGAGCACAAAAACAAGAAAAGCAAAATACAGGCGATGTACAGAAGGTTCCTTCTTCCTTAATCATGGCATGCCCTAACAAGGACACATAACGGGCAACATCTCTCAACCAAATGGCAGGTGCCTTGCTTTGTCATGATCATCGCTGCTACTTGGGCTAAGCTGGGATTAGAACACACCATATACACACTACCTACTCCTCCTTTCTCATTGTTGTCTTCGTCTTTGTCTCGTGCTCATTGTCGTCCCATTTGCACTAGCCATGTCAAAGACAGATAGAATCAATAATCCAGCCCACAATATTTTTCCTCTTTTCACCTCCTGTAACTTTGACATCATCTTCTCTCTTCCACTGGCTGGCATCCAGCTTACTATGCAAGGCAAACAATACCTGAGTTTAGATTGCGACTAGATTTAGAGGAAAGCTGGCTGAAAAATCAGTTCATCCCAAACAGTTCATTTTTATTGATCGTGGTTCTGCAGTGGCTCCCAAGTTTCCTGTTGCCACCGTTACTGCTGTCGTAGCTCCCCATCCAAATCCCCCACATTTCCTTTATGGTGTGGGTCAAGCCAACCTTGCTTGCGCTCCGCAAATTCAACCAACCCGGCTGAACCTTACCTCTACTTCACGATAGTTAGTCCAACCAGCTCTGCGCCCTTTCGTTGCAAGGGTTGTGCTAAGTACTAAACCGAGCTGAGCTACCCCTGTTCTGCTCGCCTTTGTCCATTGGCTTGTCAATGTCAAGCCTTTTGACCTTCTTTTTTCCACCTAATACCAAAAGGAACCTTTGTTTGCCTCCTGCCTTTTGTGATAGTAGCCCCAAAGAGATTAGCCCACCCCATATTAGCACTTGGCTATCACCACGGGCATAAACCTCGGCACCTCTGTGGCTGCCACAGTGGCTTCATTCCTATCTGCATTATGTGTTTTATTCATTATTCGCTGACCACGTCGTCTGTCTCACTTCGTTCGCCTGCATGTTTTGTCCCCATACTGGCGCCACAGCCCGTTTCGCTTCTTTCCACACTATTAGCTGCATCTGCGCTTGATTTCCTCCTGGAAAATTTTGCCCATCATGCTTCTCTCTTGGTTGTGGGGGGCGGAGAGGGGAATGCCCTTATTGAGATCATCTCCCTAACAACTTGGCAAGACAAAGTTCCTGGCATACCATCCGCGTGACCATAGAGAGTGGAATGGAGAGTGTTTGTGGGGAATAAACTCGGAAACCTATGTATTGTTTGTTCCCCGAAGCTCCATAGGTTAATTGCAAGGTCAATTCGCAGTTTGAAGCGGGAGAGGACAAGGCCACGTTGATGTGATATTAGAACTACATAAAATAGGAGATAAAACTACAAAGGATACTTGCAATCAGGGTTCTCGTATCCTCAAGTGCCCAACCCACAAGAGCCGCTCATTGGCCTCGCTGTTGACCGCCCCCATTATTAATATGGGCTAGCACTCAACCCCCTAGAGGCTCAAGCTTCTATCCCAAACCACATATGCACAGTAGCTTCAAGCTTCTTACATTGTGTTGACCCTTGCTTGGCACCGGATGGGGCCAGAGCTTTGTTGTGTGTGAAGCTCAAAAGGGAATAAAATTTCACACGCCCCTGCCTGCCGTTTTTTCGACTTTTGTCTTCCCTTTTTTCGTGCTGAATCCATCTAACTTTTGATGACTTTGATTATGCTGCTGAGTTGCGGGTTTCCACAGTGAGCCAAGCATCACCTCTACGTAAATACACCTATACGGCACACATGCACCCACCTAGTATAAAACGGCAATTGCTTCTTTTTTCTGTATTCACTGTGTGTGATATAGGGCAAGCTGTGCTGCTTTGCCCTAATAGACTGCCCACAAGAAATAGACATAAAACAACTACAAGCTTTATCAAGACAGGTCACTTGACCTGGTCTAGTTTGCTGTAACCAAACATCATGGCCTCTACAGCCTCCTCACCTCACACCACTTAAATATTCCGACGACAAACACTCCAGCCTTGCGCTCATTTACTACAGCGGGTGCCATTAACTTCGCGGTGTGCGCCTCTCCCCTCACCTTTTTGTCACATGAATTGTGCGTCCCCCGTACAAATTCAATATTGCTCAAGTGGGCACATTATTACATGCTACTTTTTTCTTTCCTGGTCACCCCTTGATCTTTCTCTCTCTCACCCCTCCTCCCCGATCATCCCATGCATCATCAACTCTATCCACCCTGTGAGTGGGGTGGCAGAGTGCAAACCCTTACAAAAGATCATGGAGCAGAACTGGACAAGAAAAGAAACCAGGACAGCTGCTACCAGGCCAAGTGAATTATCTTCAGTAATGACTGCCATTGATTTGATTCATGTTTGCTTGACAAGTCTTCCCCTATATGTCTTATCTTTCTTTATTCTCATTTGCTCCCACAATATCCAACTTTTTGGGCCCCGCGGAAACTAATAATTTGCCACTATCTACCGTCTTAACTTTATCTTGTCAGCTGTCCCTTTTATGGGCAAAATAAAGAATTTGTAGAGGCTGGTCGGTGGGTTGTTTTCAACGCGGGGGGCACGCACATGCGGTTGACCAACGAGCTATTCTCCTTTCTTTCATTTTATCCCACCCACCCGCATCTTGCAAATTTCCTTGTTTTAATCTTCATCTTGTTGTCTTGTGCGACTAAGTCCACTCCTATTTTCTCTCATTTCACGCCCTGAAGTGCTCCAGCCCACTATTTCGTGATCCTTTCATGTCTTCTCTTCTACCATCTTTCGCTTCGAATGCAACTCAATTGTCGGTCCCACCTTTACTTTACACACCCCCTCCCTCCATGTCAGCCAAAAAACTAACAGTGGCAGCATCAGCACAACAACTCGGTCTAGGTCTCTCGGCGGCTCCCCCTGGGCTCTATAGGGTCAAGGGCTGGTGAGCCTCTAAATGGCCATGTTTTATTCCTTATTCTTTCTCATTTACTTGGTTAGAGCCTTGAAAATAGGTTAGCTTAATATTTCTCAACACCAAGTGTGGAACGGGGAGAAGGATGAGCAGAAGGGAGGAGAGGAAGCAAGTTTACACGTTTCCTCTCATTTTTTTTTTTTTACATTGCTTTGCTGACCTGGCCACCCCCTTACGAACAAACAGCATCCACTAAAAGTCTAACCCCGACACTGTTTTGGTGAGTGAGGGCTGAGCCACAGCTTCCATGTCCAATTATAAAACTGGCTTTCTCCCATCCCATTTCTGGCCTATCAGTCCTCTTGCTTCTCACTCACAATTCATCCTGAACATTTCCCCATCATCGCTTCGCATACTATATTCTTTATCTCTATCCATCCCTCCTTACGTACGATCATATCTAGTCGTGCGATCTCCCATAATCTTATTCACACACACACGCACTACACAATGGCCTCTCGCATTGCCTCTTCCAACCTTGCGCGGTTCGCCACCCGCATGGTTCGTCCTGCCCAGAACAACTCTGCTTCATTGGGTGCTCGTGCTTTCTCTACTGGCAAGATCAATAGCCTGAAGGCTACCGGCGCCAAGAACGAGATTGTCCGGGAGAAGGAAGTTCCCGTGTCAGTCTACGCCTCTGACGGCAAGGGTAGCAACAGCGCTTCTTCCGACCACTTCACAATTCCTGTCAAGGCCACTGGTGCTCCTACCGGCACCCCCGCCCCCCCTGTTGCTGACGACAATGTTGCTCCCTTGACCCAGGCCCAGTACGATTCTCTTCCCAAGACTATGAAGAGCATGTCGCTAATGGGCAAGGTCGTCATTGTCACTGGGTAAGCTTTCACCCTGTCTTTCTAATAAAGTGGTATAATTTACTAACCCGGTTCTGTAATTAGTGGTGCCCGTGGTCTGGGTAACAGCATGGCTCGTGCCTGTGCCGAAGCCGGCGCCCGTTCCATTATCCTGTTTGACGCCAACCAAGAGCTTGGTGACCAGGCTGCCGAGGAGTTGCACAGCAAGACTGGTCTTCCCGTCACCTTCTTCAAGGTCGATGTCCGTGACGGCGCTGCTATCAATGCTGCCGTTGACTCCGTGGTCCAGAACTTCGGTGCCCCGGATGTCTTGGTCAACTCTGCCGGCATTGCTGAGTGAGTCACCATTACAATGGCCTCGTTTTCAAAATCTATTGTGCTAACATGTTTGTCTAGCTCCAACATCAAGGCTGAGACCTACGACCCCGCCATGTTCCGTCGCTTAATCGACATCAACCTGAACGGTTCGTTCCTGATGTCACAGTCTGTCGGCCGTGCCATGATGGCCGCCGGAAAGCCCGGATCCATTGTTTTGGTTGCCTCCATGTCTGGCTCCATTGTAAACTACCCCCAAGAGCAGTGCTGCTACAATGCCTCCAAGGCTGGTGTCGTCCAGCTTGGCAGATCCCTTGCTGCTGAGTGGGCCAAGCACGACATCCGCGTTAACTGCATCAGCCCTGGTTACATGGACACCGCCCTGAACAACGTTCCTGCTCTGGATGCCCAGAAGAAAATCTGGAAGAGCTTGACCCCCCAGGCCCGTCTGGGTGCCGTTGATGATCTGAACGGTCTCTGTGTGTTCCTGGCCTCAGACTCGTCTGCCTTCATGACTGGCTCTAACGTCCTGATTGACGGTGGATACACTTGCTACTAAACTTTGTGACAATCTGTACATTGCCGTTACGTCTGCTCTTTGTTTCACATCGTTTCCTTGAGGGGGTGAACAGCATGAAGCCTCGGCCTGCATTATGCATAGTACGCTCGTAGTAGAGCAATATCTTTTTCCATACTCTTTTTTACGACATACTTAATTGCGCAGATATCAAGGTTAAGTCGCTCCATGGGTGATGGAGCCGGGTTATGTTTGCATGGGGGCTCCAAGGAAGGAGCCGGTTTTCGAATGTTTTCTGTTTAATGCACCGTTTTTTAATAGATGTGGGATTTACATTTAAGTATGAAATTCTGAAAATTTATGCCCAACTACGAGATGAAGCTGAGACCTGTGATAATTAATGGAAACTACCCAAGTATACCAGTCACTTGAAGTATAAGTAGTGGCAAAGTTCAAGCACCAAGGATGAGCAAAACGCAAGTAACGCCGTCCGTTTACGCATGCATGGTAACTTATCGATAAAGAAAGAAGCTGTCTAAAAGTACCACGAAAGTACCAGAAACAGGCTTGAAGTAGAAATATGGGTAAAGCGAGACTTTGCAAGTACTAAAGTATAAGGGCCAGCCAGGCTAAGCCAAAGGGTCAAAATAGCGGAGAATGCGTTGGAATTGATGTCATATGCTGACTGATGGGGAAGGAGAAATGCAAGTATAAGAGGGCAGCGGTGGAGGCGGCTGAACTGGAGAACGACGTCAAAATTTTGCTCTGATCATTTCCCCTCTTCTCTTCAATAGCTAGTTGTTAAATATTCGGCTTTATTATCGTTGTTTCTTCTGAACATACCAAGTCCTACTGTCATCATGCCGTACCCTAACACTTTCCACGGGTTTGCCATAACCGCCCCAGAGAAGTTCAAGGAGCCGGTGGCCTACGAGGTAAGTCATTGTTCATGGTGCCAATGCCCATTACTTCCTTCCCTCTGTCTTGCTCTTGCTCCTCTTGTCATCTTTGCAAAACGCCCAGACTAACTCCTCCGTCCCTGTTGTATAGTTCAAACCGAAGCCATTCGGTGAATACGACATTGACATCAAAATTGAAGCCTGCGGAGTCTGCGGCTCAGATCTCCATACAGCTAACGGCGGTTGGGGTAACGACAAATGGCCCATAATTCCCGGCCACGGTACGTTCAAAACGCCACTTCTCTGTCTTTCCGGCTAAACACCGGCAATAGCACAATCGATGATCACATAGCAAAAACACAAAGCCCGTCTTACCACAACTAACCTGCTAGACCACCCCAGAAATCATAGGCACTGCGCTCAAGGTCGGTAGCAAGGTGACATCGGTCAAGCCAGGCGATCGTGTCGGAGTAGGCGCACAGGTGCTTTCATGTATGGAATGCGATGATTGCAAGAACGACAACGAGACGTACTGCGCGCAGTGGATCGATACCTACGGTGGCCAGTACCGTGATGGGACACTGTCGCAGGGCGGATACTCATCGCACGTGCGTGCCCACGAGTTCTACACCTTCCTGATCCCCAAGGAGCTCGAAACTTCGGCTGCGGCTCCCATGCTCTGTGCGGGCATCACGGCATATTCGCCGCTCCGCCGAAACGGCGCAGGACCAGGAAAGAAGGTCGGCATTGTCGGAGTGTAGGTAGCTTCCAAGTGGTTATTTGTCTTGTCCTCTCCCATCTAAAGCAGCCCCGTTACTGACACTCTCTTATCTAGCGGTGGTCTTGGGCACTTTGGCATCCAGTTCGCCAAAGCCCTAGGCGCTGACACTTATGCACTCTCGCACTCAGCCAGGAAAAAGGACGATGCTTTGGCCATGGGTGCCAAGGACGTGATTGTCACTAGCGCCGACGACTGGGACGTGCCACACCGTCGAAGCTTTGACCTGATTATCTCAACGGCCGACGTTTTCGACCTTGATCTTGGCAAGTACCTTGGTCTACTCAAGGTTCATTGCAAGTTCATTTCCATCGGCCTGCCCGATGGAGACGGTTGGAAGCTAAGGCCGCAGGACCTGATGACTAACGGCGCCTTCATTGGGTCGAGCCACTTGGGCTCGCGCAAGGAGATGCAGGAAATGCTGCAGCTTGCTGTGGACAAAGGTGTCAAGACATGGGTTGAGACTATGCCCTTGAGTGCTGAGAATGTTGGCAAAGCACGTGAGTACCTACCTATATTTACCCTCCCTATCGCAAGGCCAAAACGGTGGCAAATGTCGTGGCGACATCTTCATATGAACTAACATGATATCTCCGATAGTGGCCAAGCTCAGCGATGGACAAGTGCGCTACAGAACAACCCTAGTGGACTACGATAAACAGTTCAAATAAATACACATAGTTATGTCACACATGTACATAGCTACTCGTACGAACAACAGATGACATCTCGTTGGCAATAATATTCTAGTGCCTGGTATATTATAACATTGTAACACTTACACTTACAACCTTTGCGTTGGCCTATCATTCTTTTTTTAGCCAAGTCTCCTCCCAGTTTATAATACAAAGGAAGGGGCTTTGATGACCATGATATCAGCCCCGATGAATAAAGAAGAAACGAAAAAGAAAACAAAGCATCATGACGCTCTTGAAATGAAGACAAAAAGAGGTTGAGTGAGGTTGACATGGAATCCCCGCCTGGCCTTGGAAAAAACCTAGCGTCATCGTGTTTCTCATGAACCTTGAGATATACAGCAAAAAAAAAAAGGAAAACAGAAAAACAAAAACTCCCGAGACAAAAAACGCCGAGTTATGAATGGCACGTCATCTAGAACTTGTTGAGGCCCTCCTTCACCGCCTCCAGCATCAACTCACGAGCCATCACAACGCCATCAGGCGAGCCAATGATCTCAATCGCCTGCTCAGCTGCGTTGGGCTGGGGGACATTGATCTTGCAGCCACTCTGGTTGCGGATAGACTTGACCTTGCTGCCACCGGAGCCAATGATGAAACGGTATGACTTGGTGTCAGGTAGGGTCAGGAAAGCAGTAGTGTCGCTGTTCTTTGACTGCGCCAGGGCGGTCTGGATGGTCTTCTTGGCCTTCTCAATGTTCTCAGGAGAGCCACGGAGGATCCAAGGGATCTCACCAGTCTCAGTAGACTCGGCAGTCTGCACCGTAGACCACGAATAGGCATCAACGGCCGCATCAGCGTCATCGGTAATCAAGGGCAAGGCACCGCCAGTAGAGCGGATGGCCTCAGGCTTGGCAGGGATCGTCTGGCCAGCATGGTCAACGCGCACATTAAAGTCGTTGCGTAGACGGCGGAAGATCTGCCCGTTGTTGGAGATCGAGTGATGCATGTTGCGGGGAATCTGGATGGTTTCACCCTCCTGTTCCTTGACCAAGGTAGCAATGTGCTCCTTGGCAGCTTCGACGTTCTCAGGACGACCAGTCACTTTAATGTTGCTGTTGTTTTCACCCTGGCGGGGGATGTCTAAAGATACACTGAACTTGGTTTCAATTCCACGCTTGACATCGCCACCACGGCCAATCAGAGAGCGGTGCTGGTCGATGGGGACATCAATCATTTCCGAAACTTGACTATCCCACTCGGCAACCTTGGCGGTGATAGAATCAATGAGCTTCTGCACAACATCGGTGCGGCCTTCCAGCTTGATGGTGTTGCCGTCAGTTTCCTGCTTGGGAAACTGGATGGTGCGAGCAAGGTCGCGACGCTCCACAGAGCCGCCAGCAGCCTGGACAAGATCACGAATGCCCATACCACCAGCACCAATAAGGTTCTTGTGATGCTTGCGGTCAACATCGATAGTCTTAACGACAGTATCAGCAAAGATAGCACGCTGTTCCTTTAGGGCCTTCTCGGCAGCCTGGACCTGAGCCTTGGTACCCTTGATCACGATCTCGACATCCTCGGTATCACGGTTAGGAGGGATATCGATTCTAGCACCAGTGGCTTGACGCAGCTGTTCGAGAGCAGCACCAGACTGTCCAATAATGGAGGGAACTTGCTTCTGCTTAACAACAACAGTGGCAGAGAAGGAATGCTCCTTCAAGTATTGGAATAGAGAAAAGATCTCATCACGGGCCTCATCGGCACCTTTCTTAGGACCACGGATTATAACCTCGTCAGTGCCCTGCTGACGGCGGGGCTTGCCAGCATCGCTGTTGCCGCTGTCGCTGCTCGAGTCTGACGGGGCCTTGGCCACACGGGGGAAGAAAATGTGAACCTTGTAGCGGGTCTGCAGACGGTTGATAGTAGAGCCCTGAGCACCAATTAGCTCACGGTGGAACTTAGGATCGATCTTTAGGGTGTGGGTGGTCTCATCAGCTAGAGTCCGGGCGAGAGACATTATGTGGGCCTTGGCCTTCTCAGCCTTGGCCTTGGGTCCCTTGAGTTCGACCTGGCCGTCTTGGATCTGGATTTCAACATCAAAGTTCTCCCGCATTTCACGGACCTTGGAACCACCCTTGCCAATGAGATGGTTAGCAAACTTCTGGGGAAAGTCAAAGGTTAGGGTGAAGCCACGCTCTAGATCATCCTGGATCTCCTGCTCTAGGAACTTTTCAATCTTGGCACCCATAGAAGTAACAGAGCTAGCAGGACCGCGAAGAGCAACACGGGTGCCGCTGGAGGAGACGCGAACAGGGAATTCACCCTCAGAAAGTCTTGCCTGCTCTGCCTTGATGAAGCGGCGGAGACGCTCGTGGAACTTGACGGGGATGTCCATGGCAGCACTGGTGATGACTTCCTGCTTAGAGACCAGTCCTGAGACATGCTCGGTGGCCTTGTCAAGAGCAGCCTTGAAGGCACCAAGCTCTCCAGCCTGAGGAGCTCCCCGGACATAGCTGTGAGCATCAGGGATAGTAGGAGCATCGGACGACTCAAAAACCAAGACAACAGGGCCCTGGGTCTCACCGGACTCGGGAATGACTAGACGAACGCCGTAATCTTCCCGAACGCGGGAGGCGATATTATTGCGTAGATGAGAGTGGAAGAAGGGATCCACACTTAGAGTGCGTACTCTGGAAGGAGGGTAGGCAGCCAGAACGTTGGTGATCTCGGAGCGGGCAGTGAGCACGTTGGCAGGATCGCTAATGTACAATTGCCAAGGCAAAGCTCCGTGCTCGGAGAAGGGAGTATCAATAAAGGCGTTGTACGTCTTCTCCATTTCGTTAATGACATTCATCTGGCGAAGATAGCGGGTGACATTACGGGCATGGGCGGCTGCGCCTCCAGGCGCATCGCGGTGCATGCGCGAGATATCGACAGCAGTACACTGAATCTTCATAGCCAGCTCTTCGAAGGTAGAGGTGCCGGCAGGCATAGCTGAGCTAGGGCCAATGATGGTGACAATCTCATCGTCATCGGCAGAAGACGGCAGCGCAAAACAGTTAGTTTGAACATAGAAGTCTTCTAGCGAGAAGGCACGGCCACTGAAAATAAACTGCTGGCGTCCACGTTCAATGGGGCACTCGTAGGTCACCAGGAGGTTTTGCAGATCAGAAACACGCTGATCGATTAGAGTCTTGGCTTTGAGAACGGAGGCACGGTCGCCAGTCAGTGAGATGGGGTTTTCCTCAGAAGCCGCAACCTTGCCACTAGGGGAAAAAGCAGTGGCGGTTACATTAGGGATGTCAACGTTGATACCCAGGTTCTTCTCCAACGTAGCGGCGTGGGCACCACGGGGACCTGCAATGAAGGGGTAGAAGCGAACAGGAATGTTGCGAAGCTTGGTGATAGCCTTGGCACCGCGTTCACGGACAATCTTCATGATTTCGCTCTTGGCAAGAGCAGCAGAAACGGTATTTCCCTCAACAGTAATGAGAATATCGGCATCCTCATCGGCGGCAACGGAAGCAGGGATTTCGCTAGCCTTGGGAAAAGTGATGCGGGCACCAGTCTTATCCTCTAGAGACTTGATAGTGGAGCCCTGCTTACCAATGATGAAGGAGCGGACAGATTGGGGGATAGGAACGGAGACAGTAGTCTTGGTGCCGATTTGCTGAACGAGGTCCTTGAGAGCCTGCTGGGCAACATCCTGGGGACCGGTGGCCTCGAAGCGGATCTTGCCGCCAGGCAGCGAGAACATGGAAATGTTGGCACGAGACTTGCGGTTGATATCCTTGATCACATCTGGGATAGGACGGCGGAGCTTCTCCCGGGGAAGGATGTCCTGGGGGTGAACAGTGACCTGCTCGACATTGCGTCCAGGGATTGTGACAGCAGGAGCTGAGGTCCGTGTCGGGCCGGCGTCAGTGGCGGAGGTAGTGACAGAGGCCGGATCGGTAGCACCAGTACCCCAGGTAGGGGGGGCAATGGTTTTGCCGGAGCCAGAGCCAAGCTCGGGGAAAGCCTGGGAGTCGCCAAGGTCAATGGCAGGCAGCTTCGCATTGGGAAGGTCTTCATCAGGGACATCCTCGACTTTAGCGGCATGATTATGCTTCATGCGATCGGCCTCCGAGATACCGCTCTCAGAGTGGACATTATCAATGTGGGCAGGAGAGGCCATTGTTGCGGATCGTGAATTCTGATCGAAAACACGGACAGGAGTTCAAGTAGGCTAAGCCGGTACTGGGGATACGGAAGATCTGGAAGGGGGTCTATTAAAGAAGCCCCGCTGATGGAATCGTTAGCAGACCGCAAGTAGTTGGCAGTATTTTGTGGATGAATCAGTAGAGCCAGTTGATGCAGTGCAGGCAATTCAGATGAACCAGACAAATAAATAGACAAGCAGTCATTGCGATGCACAGGCAAGCAGGCCGGGTAACCCAGACCACCAATCACCTAATCCCCACGCAGAGGAAGACAGGGCAGACTTACTGGCGAGAATTAACAAGTAATACCAATGCGATTCCGATGATTTAGTTTTGATTGATTGTCAAAAGGTAAAACGGCAATTCCAGAAAAGAAAGTGGGAAAGCTGTCTTAGTGTAATGAAATGAAAAAGAAGCTTCACCAAAGAAGCAGGACAGTAAAAGAAATTGAAGACAGGTGTCAACTCGGCCGGAGCAAGAAGGAAGTCACAAAGACAATTTGGTTTGTGTAAAAGAGGAAAGAGGAAGGAAAGAAAAGGGAAGGCGGGCCGGACGACAAACGGATTAAATTGTGGACTATAAGCAGAACTCGGTGGATACAGTGCAGCAACTATGGGCCACGAGAAGAGGGTGATGTGGAAGAAAAAAAGACGAGCTAGTGCCCCGATTTGGAAAGAGCAACAGGGAAGCAAGCTATTTGAGAACAACGTAGCTCCTATGATGTTAGGGTTAGGATGTTAGGGTCCCGGAGAGGAAATGCAGGACGATACAAGAGCTGCAGAAAGTAGAAGAGTCTGGCTAGCAAAGAGGGAGAGATGCGTGGGCCGAGTAAGTGCTATCGAAAATGTGTATTGTTCCTGTATCCTAACAAGACGTCAGGAGAAAAACACATCTTTTGTCGCCTTGTGGCCGGATTTGCGGCCTCGGTGAGGAACAGTTGTTCTCGGTGAATGACCCTAGGCAACAGCACTGTCAGCCCCACTTACTAGGATCTGCACCAGTAATCACGTTTGACCACTTTACACGTCAGTCGCGACTGGCGCATCGTGTGGCAACCTTCATTGTTCTCTAGCATTACCGAGGTCAAATAATTCAAATGGATGTTAGGTCTATAAGGTTTCTCTATCTGCAATTGATGACGGACGTTTTATTTTGCTTGCCTGACGATACCTTTCCGCTCTGCAACCTACCATTACGTGCTGACGTGATATTCGGGCAGTAAAACGCGACCTGTATCCGCATGCATGGTCTACAAATACACACATAGAAACTATTGCATTGGCTCGCTCTTGTCCTTGATCTCAATAAGTGTTTATTAGAGTCGCTATAATCATCTTCATATGTCCCTGAAGCAACGATGTCTACTATAAAGGCCATCGAGAGTAGTACGGTAGGTAGCCATCCGGGGCTTTCAATCTTCTCTAGGATCCCATGCTAATGCTACAACTATTGGCCTGGCTGTCTTCTTTTGTTTATTAGGTTCATAAAATACAGTCTGGACAGGTCATTGTCGACCTTTGTTCGGTGGCCAAGGAATTAATCGAAAACAGCATTGATGCTGGAGCCACGAGCATTGGTATGTAAAGGTTCATGACATGTACCGCAACAAGCACATCAAAACAAGTGCAAAGAAACACAGCTTACCATTGATTCAAACGCTAATTCGAGTTGCGTAGATGTGCGATTTAAAAACCAGGGCCTCGACTCTCTCGAGGTGCAGGATAATGGCTCTGGAATAAGCCCCGAAAACTACGCTGGTGTTGGCCTGAAGCATCACACTTCGAAGCTGTCTACGTACGAAGATATCTCGAACCTCAATACTTTTGGCTTTCGTGGTGAGGCTCTTTCATCATGCTGTGCTCTAAGCAAGGTCACCATTGTCACGTGCCGCGCCGAAGACGCTCCCAAGGGTGCAAAATTACGTTTTAAGCAGTCAGGTGTGCTGGAAGATACCTCTATGGTGGCGGCCCAGAAGGGCACAACCGTTGTTGTCCAAGACCTGTTCTATAACCTGCCGGTTCGTCGCAAAGAACTCGAGCGAAATATCAAACGCGAATGGAACAAGCTGATCTCTTTGCTGAACCAATATGCATGCATCCAAACTGGGTTAAAGTTTACAGTTTCTCAGCAGCCTAACAAAGGCAAAAAGATCATTATGTTTTCCACCAAGGGCAACGCAAACACTCGTGATAACATAATAAACGTGTTTGGTGCAAAGACCATGGCGGTCTTGGTTCCCCTGGATCTTTCTCTTGAGCTGAAGCCAACCATGCCATCTCTTGCTACTGGCGCTACAAGCCAGAACTCCCCCAATATTGTCAAAGTCAAGGGCCATGTGTCGCGGCCAGCTCATGGGGAGGGACGCCAGACTCCAGACCGCCAGATGTTCTATATCAATGGCCGGCCATGTGGACTTCCGCAATTTGCCAAGGTTTTTAACGAAGTTTACCGTTCTTACAACTCATCGCAATCGCCATTCATCCTAGCCGACGTCCAGCTTGACACACATCTCTATGACGTCAACGTTAGTCCTGACAAACGTACGATTCTATTGCATGATCAGGGTCCTCTGTTAGATCAACTTAAAGAGACCCTGGCGGAATTATTTGCCAAAAAAGACTACACAGTGCCTGTCGCCCAGCTGTGGTCAACAAAGAAGAGTGCTGCTTCTTCTGCTACTAACGCACGGCAAGAGTCATCTACTCCGCCTTCACGACAACCATTTTTAAGACCTCAGGCTAGTGTGTCTTCCCAAGCTGGGAGTGATGAGACACCAAGCAGAAGGCCATCTGCTCTGAGAACCCAGCAAAAGCGCTCAGCACACAGCAGCAGTGATGAAGACGACGAAAATGAAGACAAAGATGAAGAAGATTCGTCTCAACAGGCATCTGCAAAACATATGACGCCTGCATCTAGCAATGATATTCTTTCTTCGCTTCCAGCGTTTGTTGCTGCGGCACAAAGGCAAACGCAATCCTCTCCATCTCAAAAAATGCTAGACCGTCTACAGCAAAAGGCCGTGGCCCAAAATAAGGCCCAAGAGAGTGGCGTGAAGTTTACAACAGCAACTTCTATTTTAAAAGAGCAAGAGCTCGAGGAACTAGAAAACCAGAAAGAAGTGGATGAATCAGAGTCTGATCTCGAAGATGTTATTCACGATCCTAGTGTTCCTAGGCCCGTTAGGGATTTTCATGCACAATTGGCACGCCAGGCACGCAAGGGTCAAGACAACCAGAAGTCTGCTAAAAGTCACAGCAGGCAAGATGACGAGGATAGTCATGATGATGACGAATTATTTGTTCGCCAGGAAGAGTCTCGTAATGATGATTCCGGTGATGATAGTGATGATAACAACAAGGTCATTACAGTGATAGCAAAGAAGAGAAACTCTAAATCTGTCCCCTTAGTTCAGATCGGAGGGACTTTTAAGCGGCCGTCTGATGTTGCTGTTATTAGCATTGGCAACAACACGGTCACAAGAAGCATTGGCCACTCCTCATCAAAAACCCCTCGCTCAACAGCAACCAGGATACAGCCTTCGAGATCAAGCAACACGCCTAGTTTCGGGGGGAGACTGGCTGAAATGTTTGCATTGCAAAAGACGAAACAGTCAAATCGTGATGAGATCGAGGGAGAGGAGGAAAATGGCGATGAAATGGAAGAGGACCAAGAAGAGCAGACCGAAGCTGTGTCTGCCTCTATGTTATCTCGGAAAAGAAAAACACCCGCTACCGAGCTCTATGCGGACCCGGCTATAGACACTAGCGGCGACATTAGGCTCCTAGATGTGGACATGAATGAAGATGATCAACTCGCGAATGACAACGGCAGCACCAAAGAGGCCACTGCCTTTCAGGGCGAAAGTTCTGGGCTTGCTCACAATACCGCATCAGCTGCTAGAGCGCTAAAAGGACCTGCTAAGAAAGATTCGACAGTATCTTTGGTACAACACCTCAAAATTAGTGAAGATAGTCTTCGAGGAAACCTTGCTGCCCTCAAAACATCGCTTACCACTTATGAGGCATCAAGGCCATCGCAGCCTGTTGAAACCCCCGATGCTGAGGATGATGGCTTGGAAGCCCCTGGTGCCGAGGAAAAGCTATCATTGACCATCTCTAAGGGCGACTTTGGCCGCATGAAGATCGTAGGACAATTTAACCTAGGATTCATTCTAGCGGTCAGGTCTGCGGCCACCCCAAATAATGATGCTGATGACCAAACGGCGGACGGGTCCAATACAAAACGCCAAGATGAGGTTTTTATCATTGATCAGCACGCAACTGATGAAAAGTACAATTTTGAGCGCCTTCAAGCCTCTACCATTGTGCAGTCCCAGCGCCTTGTAAACCCCAAAACCCTAGATCTTACTGCTCTTGAAGAAGAGATTGTGCTAGAAAACCGTGCAGCCCTAGAAGCCAACGGATTCGATGTCTCTGTCGACATCTCCGGTGAGTCTGCTGTTGGGTCACGCTGCCAACTTCTTGCGCTGCCGCTGAGTCGCGAGACGACTTTTACACTGACTGATCTAGAAGAGCTGATCTCGCTTCTGGGCGATCACGAAGCTAGTGTCTTGCCTACATCGCTGTCTTTGGGCTCTTCTGGATCTTCAAACAAGTCTACGGTAAAGTCGGCGCTGCCTCTTTCTGCGGCCATGGCGGCGTCGATACCTCGTCCGACCAAGGTCCGCAAAATGTTTGCCATGCGAGCATGCAGAAGTAGTGTCATGATTGGCAAGGCCTTGACTCAGGGGCAGATGGAAACTCTAGTGAGACATATGGGCGAGCTTGATAAGCCATGGAACTGCCCGCACGGTCGGCCCACTATGCGCCACCTATGCAGCTTGGGCTTTTG
The DNA here is from genome assembly GCA_038407015.1 of Ceratocystis ficicola. Taxonomy (NCBI): domain Eukaryota; kingdom Fungi; phylum Ascomycota; class Sordariomycetes; order Microascales; family Ceratocystidaceae; genus Ceratocystis; species Ceratocystis ficicola. The sequence goes on from JAZBQP010000102.1 coordinate 57,125, forward strand.
GGAGGATGAAGGATGGAAAGAAGCCCAAGGTGCGAGCTGGATTGATGCTGAAGAAGAATATAGCTGGAGGGAGTATCTAAGCTAGCAGGTTATAAGACGGTGGAAATTTGATCCAAGCGAGGCTCTTGTCTATTGATTAATATATTTTGGTTGCTTACATCATTGGCTGTATTAAGACTGCGCGCGGGTTTGCCTGTTTTGCGACGTAGATCAAAGGTTGTGTAACTCAAGTATTGTGTCACCATGAATCCGTGTTTCTAGTCTCTATTAGCCCTTCCATGTGTTGGTCTATGAAGATGTGGGAAGCCATTCTATAGGAATAATATGGAAGGGTATAAAGTCTGCAGGATGCCCGGTGTATTTGTGGGAGGTGCCCGGCATTGAGTGATAGTGCATGTAGATGGAGGAGAGGGTTTGGGCGAGGAGACAAGTTTCCGAAGCTCTACGAATACGACCTTCTATCTCACCAGAAAAGATCTACCTGGCAGCGTAACGAGTTGGCCTATTTGCATGACATTAATGGGTTGTTGTATATTGTATCCCGGGCAGGTAAGCATCCCTGGGAACTGCTCCGCTTTGACTTGTCTTTGGCACGGGTCAGCTACGCACAGCTGTGTAATATCTGTCATAGTATGACATACAATAGGCTAACTACCGTATTTAATTAATTTTTCAACGTAATATGAGGGCGTGGGGCAGTGCAAAGTAGCTGTTGAGAGAATGCCTATCTGCGCTCTTCAGGGCTAGATCTCGACGAATGACCTGGCGTAAACAAGCTTTATTGAGTTAATCAAATCAGCATCACAGCCCCATTGCGCCTTGGTTTGGCCTGGCTATATTGTGTCCTCTTGCAGCCCATCCTTGCCGTATTTTCAAGTGGTCCTATTGCAAGCTTACGTGGAGATTGTTATATCCCGCCCTGCCAATAGCTTGATAGAATAGATGTGTAGCTAAGGATTGGAGCAAAATATAACGCTTGACTACAAGCCCTTGAGGGTTCATGATGCCCCGGTACTATGAATGGTGCTCTCTAATTATGGGCAGCGAATAGCGTCGAAGCCGGGCGGCAGGAGAGTTAGGATCTGGGATCTGATGAGGGCCTTGCGACGAGACGGACCAAATCTGAGATGCAGCTTCTGGCGCAGTTCTGTAGATTGCACCGCACATTGACGTTCATTAAACACATTTAACAACCGCCATTTTTCTGCTAACTGCAAACACCTAGATGCATACCCCTATGTGTTGCAATCCCATCGACTGACTAAGCTTCCCTGCGGTGTCTTAACTTCTACCACTGCAGCCTTGATGTTAGTGGTGTGTAGATTGTTACTGATAAGCATGGAGCTCTTTGTTACTACTGTGCCGCCAGTCCACGAAATCAGCAGTGGCAGGCACAATGACTAGCCTGACCGTGTCTTCATTGCAGGACTCGCATCCACCACCTTGAACGAGAAGCCTGTAATTTTTGGTTATGCCGCTTCTGGGCCGTGACATCACAGCGCGAGTATTCCTCTAGATTATACATGACTGTTTACGTTCATACAGATAGCTCTACTGAGTGGCATGACGAGCTCCGTCTATGATTTTAGATCGTTTCAGTGATTTGATGAAATCACACATGTACGGCACATGTCTGATTGGCTGAAGACCCGAATGTGGACAATTTGGCGGCGAGATTCTTGTCAGGGGCCAGTATGGTGCTGAATGGCACTGGGTAGTCGATTGGGCGACTCTTCATCTTCATGCTGCTGGCAAAAAAGCTTGGTTGGGTTGGTGCGTCGAGAGAGATGGTGGCCCGTTTGGGGACTGGTTTGACTGGGCCGGGACGGTGGCAAGTCGAGTAGATAGTTTTATGATTCCTAGGAGCTCTTGGGAGACTCGATGCATGCTATGGTAGGTAGTTTTATCTGGCATTCTAGAGGTGTAATGGCGAACATTGAAAGAGACAACGCCTAGGATGGAAATCAGTGTTTTAGTATGAGCTGTCGTGCTAGCAAGATCGTCGGGTCACGTGATGATTTCAGGCCAGCGACATTGCCAGATTCCAGCTCCACTCGGAATAACGTCGGGTAAATACGTGATGTGGGTATGTGGCACACGATGTTGTGAAGCGATTTAGAACTGAGCCCTTAATTAACTCGAATAATATAATACATGTTACAACAGCTAGATATGCAGAAAAGAGGTCTTCTTCGCCAGCGTGAGCGATTGTTGTCTTTCTTTTTTTCTTGACAAGTTCCCTTGTTCTTTGCTCTTCGATCTTTTCCCCTGCTTTGTTTTCCGGCTGTTCTTGCGCGGCAGAATATCGGTTAAACAGCACCAGCTGGTGGAAATTGAAGCCCTAGACCTCTACCTCTGCACCGAAGATCTCAGGCCAATGCCCAGCATTTCATTCGGTCGTGCCAGAGCACTACAAGTCGCGGTCTAAAAAACTGCGAACAGGCATAGACCTGGATGGATGGTGTTGATGCAGTTTACATGGTCCTCCCTTCTGTTCAAGCGACATTCTACTGTAGACCAATAGCAGTGATAGCGTGTCACAACTTGACTCAAAAAAACAAGTCCTACGGATGTTTGCCAAAGGACTAAGCCGTGTAAGGCCGCGATTCGGCAGTCCGTGTAATGAGAATTCCTTAGCCTCTTTTATTTCCAGCGTATTTTTGCTTCTTGCTTTCTTTTTTCGTCGTCGTAGTGCCACGGGTTAGAATGAACTCGTGATTGAGAGGAGCCTGTTCTGCCCTAGAGAGACGGAGAGAGAGGGCTTTTGCTAGGTCTTACGGGGAGAAATTAACTTTATTTGACAGGATTCTAATCTCTGCCAAGATGCAAAACGCCGGACAAGAGAGAGCAAGAACTGTGTGAGTTTGGTCTAGATCTGTAAGCTTTGTTCTTGGGTGCGCTGTCAAGGTTGAGTCCCCTGGCTGTTCGTGGCTGGGGCTGCAGTAAAGGGGGAGAAAAGAGAGCAGAGGCCCCGCTCTACTGACCCGCTCAGCTGAGATGGTTGGCACTGATAAGCAGAGCGAGCAGCAAACCTTGCCTGCCTGCCTCACCGATTTGGACGCGCGAGTGCACGGAGATTTAATGCGCTGGTGCATATTGAATCTGAATTTTGTGTCGCTTTTTGGAATTTGCATCCTCTGTAGCTACAACAGCACTAGCAGACACAGAACCAGAGGTTGATGCGAAGAAGCGAAGATGGGGCTTTTCTCGATCTGCCTGAGTCGAGTGACGCAACAAGAGCGGGCTAAGGATCGTCCGTCTAGGGCACGCACCAAGCTGACCAAAGAGGTAAGAACAAACAGCAAACAAGACGTCATGTCATGGTGCTGTGGGCTAGAGCTAGAGTAAGCTGTGTTTTTTTTTTTTTTCTTTTTTTTTTTTCCGGCGATGCTACCCGCGTCAGCTTGTGGGTCCAGGCCCGCCGGCGCAGAGCAGCAGTGCTTTTGGGCGTGGCCGACCGCCTCAACCCGGGATGCGGATAGCACGAGGTCGATAGAAGGGAAAAGAGACGTGTCGCGTAAGGGAGCTCAGAATGAAAAGGGAAACTGCCAAGCAAGCGTCTTTTGTTCTTTGCTCTTGCCTGTTCCCAGACGATGTCTTGCATTAATCAATTCTGCAACTACCAGCCTAGGATTTCCTTCTCAGGTGCAACAGTGGCTTCACGTTAGTAGCCTTAGTGCGAGGGTCAGGAAATTAGATGTGCTGGCAACTAACGACCAGCGTGTGCATGACGTAGACCAAGAAGCACTAGGCAAAGAATGGACGAGAAAGCAAAAGCCCAAAGAGCCTTGAAGACTCTTAGGAGACGAAGGAAGAAGAACGGACGGGCCTAATGAAGCAAAGCAGAAAAAAAGAGAAGAAAAAGGAAGAAAAAAGCTGCCCGTTGTCCAGCTGGGACTGGCATTTTTAGTCCTGTCTCGCGATTGGGAAGCCCCTAATGCCCCGCCCGCCTCCTCTGTTTTCATTTGGCTTCACCCTTTGGCCATGCAAAGAAAGTTGAGCGCGCTAGCGCCGGCCGCGGTTAGAGCCCAATGCACACAGCGACAGATGCAGCTGAAGCAAGCCACGCCCCCCCGGCTTACGTCTCACGCCCACGCCACACCATGCACACCATGCACACCACACACCAGCTGCTCTACCACACATTTCTTCTGTCTTCTCGCCGTCGGCTGCTACCATGGAGCTTGAGTGTGGGACGGACAATTCATGCGCCATGCTATTGCCGGTACATACGCCAAGGCACCACATCGGAGGGTAAGCTAAGGCGGTTTCTTTCCTGTCCCTAGACGAAGCCCCCCCAGGCACCTGATTGGCCCCTATGCGCGACGACTACGTCTCCCGTCTTTCGACGCTTGCTTTGCACCAGTGCTCGCCTAAACCTATCCAAAACAGCCCCAGAGCCACTGCCATTCTGTGGCTTGTGATCCAATCAGCTCTAGCCCTGACAGCCAAGCCAGCCAGTCTTGCCCGCCCGCCCGTCTGCTCTTGTCTGTCCTGTCTGTCACGTCGGTTCACATTGTTTTAGACCCTGGCCATCATGCGATTCGCTGTCCTTGACCTTGCCTCACTATTTGTTCGCTCTCAGGCCTGGAACTTGCTATAACAGCGCGTCTGTGTTGCTGCCATCCCTGATCTCGCTTGCTGATCCTCTAGGGGGAAGCTTGAATTTAGCTCCAGCATAGTTGGGATTGTGGTCTTGGAATCTGTCTTGCCTTCCAGGCCTTTCATTCCCTTTCAGAGGCAGACAAATGATGTCGCCGTTCCCAGCCATTTATTAAATGCTGGAATTTATCGATCGAGATCTTAGCACGCGCATGCATGTGCATATGCTAGCACACAATGCTTGCTGAAAAACTTTTCCGTGGCCTGAGAGGCCTCTGGGAGGGGAGAGTCAAGGCCTTCAGGACTCTACTCTCTGCTTGTAGCTTGTACTTTGTATCCCGCTGTACCGCTGTACCGCTGTACCCTTGTTCCTTTTCCGTCCTTTTATTACTGCAGTTAATACGCCGCGCCTCTCTTCTTTCCTCTCCCCCTAGAAACATCTTAAATAGCCGTTGTCTCCCTCCCCCCCGGCAAGTCGCACGCATAGACTGCTTTAAGGTTTCTTTGCCTTTTATTTTTATCCTCTGGAGCTGTCGTTTCTCGATTGAGAGCCTCTGTTATTCTTCTTCAAGCGTTATTTGATCGTCGCCTCGTGCTCTTAAGCGGCAACTCTCCCCCCGTACCGTATCTTTATATGGGCTTCTTTTCTCCTTCTATGAACATTTGATCGTAGCACGCACCCACATCATCTGGTCCGTGGCCATTGCCTGTCGATTCCATGGCTGACGACACTGAGACTGAACCTGCTTCGCTGCAAGGTGAGATTAGGCTGCCCACCGCCCGCTCTCCACTCCTTACTACCCCCATCGTTCGTTCGCCTCACTAATGCCCTTTGCTTGCTTCAGGTTTCATCACCACCCTATCCGCTGGTTCCATTATCGCCGGCATTTACCTCGCTATTTTCTTGATTCTACGCAAATCACAGCGTCGTTGGTATGAGCCCCGTACGCACCTTGGCAGTCTTCGCTCCTTTGAGCGCACCCCGCCACTCCCCTCCGGCTTATTTGGCTGGCTGGGAGCATTCTGGAAGATGCCCGATGCATACGTCCTGCGCCAACAGTCTCTCGATTCGTTCTTGTTCCTTCGCTTCCTCAAGGTCTGTACTGGAATCTGCTTCGTTGGTATCCTTCTTACGTGGCCCATCTTGTTCCCCATCAACGCCACGGGGGGTGGCACCCAGAAGCAACTTGATGTGCTGAGCATGAGCAACATCGACACCAGCACTGAAACCAATCGCTACCGTTATCTCGCTCCCGCGCTTATCGCCTGGGTCTTTTACGGCTTCGTCATGTATGTCATTCTCCGTGAATGCATTTACTACATTAACCTTCGCCAAGCCTACCTTCTCTCCCCCCAGAACTCGAGCCGTATTTCTGCCCGCACTGTTCTTTTCACTGCCGTCCCCAAGGACTACTGTGACGAGACCAAGCTGCGTCGCATTTTCGGAGATGCTGTCAAGCATGTCTGGATTGTGCGCGACACCAAGGAACTTGACAAGATCGTTGAAGAACGCAACAAAGTCGCTTTCACTCTGGAAAAGGCTGAGGTCAAGCTTCTCAAGATGACCAACAAGGCTCGCATCAAGGCTGCCGGCAAGAACAGAAAAGACAGCACCGATGGCGAAAAACCCCTGACACCTGACACGGCCGTCGCCGCCGCATCTCCTGGTCTTGCTGAACAGTTGCTTCCCCGCAAGAAATGGCCTCGCCATCTCACTGGAAAGTTCGGCATCTTTGGCTCCAAGGTCGACAGTATTTCCTGGTGCCGCGAGCAGCTGGCCAAACTGATTCCCAAGGCTGCAGCTGCCCAAGAAGCCTACAAAAATGCTGCTACTGATCCCGTCGGTGCCGCCTTCGTCGAGTTCCACTCTCTAGCCGATGCTGAGGCTGCCGCCCAGAGTGTTATCCACCACCATGCTCTTGCCATGACTCCCGCTGTCATTGGTGTTCGCCCTGAAGATGTCATCTGGGACAACCTGGGAATGCCTTGGTGGCAAAGAATTAGCCGTCGCTACATTGTCGGTGCCATTCTAACTGCCATGATCATCTTCTGGGCTATCCCTGTTGCCTTTGTGTCGTCCTTTTCGCAAATCACTTACCTGATGAACCGCTACAGCTGGCTCTCTTTCCTCGAGAGTGTCCCTAGCGTCGTCATGGGCTTCATTACTGGTCTTTTGCCTTCGGTGGCCTTGGCAATCCTCATGTCTCTGGTTCCCGTCATTATCCGCCTCTTGGCCAAGTTCTCTGGCGAGCCTACCCAGTCTCGCATCGAACTTTTCACCCAGAATGTCTATTTTGCTTTCCAAGTTGTGCAGGTCTTCCTAGTCGTCACCATTTCCGGCTCCGCTTGGTCTCTCCTGGGTGAGTTGGCCGATAACCCGAGCTCCTTGCTGACAATTGTTTCCGAGTCCCTCCCTCGCGCCTCCAACTTCTACATCAACTACTTCATTATCCAAGGTCTTGCCATTGCCTCTACAACCCTTGCCCAGGCTACGGGTCTGGTTATATTCTGGATTTTGTACCGTTTCCTTTCTGGCAGCCCTCGTGCTGCATACCAGAAGTGGACTAGTCTGACTACCCTCTCCTACGGCCAACTTCTTCCTGTCTACGCCAACATTGCCATCATCAGCATCAGCTACTCCGTCATTGCCCCCCTTATTCTCTTCTGGGCCTTCACTGGCATCGGTCTGTTTTACTTTGCTTACCGTTACAATGTTCTGTTTGTTGCCAACGCTTCCCTTGACACTGGCGGTCTCATCTACCCTCGTGCTCTTAAGCATTTGTTTGTGGGAATTTACCTTGCTGAGATTTGCATTATTGGTATGTGCGCTGTTTCGCAGGCATATGCTGCCCTGGGAGTTGCTGTCGCTCTTCTATTATTCTCTACTCTCTTCCAGATTACCGTCATGGCTGCTATTGAACCTCTCCTGCATTCTTTACCCCAGACTTTGCAGGCTGAGGAGAGCCATGCCTTGATGAACGGTCGCGATGCCGAGAACGCCGAGACTCCCGCTGAGGGCACGTCGTCTTTGAAACGCTCAAACCCTGTTGTGCGCTTCCTGATGCCCTGGAAGTACGACAACTACGAGTACTTCAAGTCTCTTGTGGCACCCCACTTGTTCCCTATGCAGAATTACACTGCAGAGACCGAGGCCAATTCTTACTTCCCTCCTAGCGTCAACGACAAGGCTCCGCTGCTTTGGATTCCCCAAGATGCAGCTGGAATTTCCAAGCAGGAAATTGCAGCCACTGAGGGCATCATTGCCATGACCGATGAAGGTGCAAGCCTAAACGAGAAGGGCAACATTGTTTGGGATAACGAAACTGCTCGGCCCCCCATCTGGGAGGAAAAGGTTTTCTACTGATATCTTCCAATCATCTACTCTAATTTAAAACCAAAAGAAACCCCAGCAATTTCCGCAAATCATTTACCTAATATTCCTTTTTTTTTTCTCTTTTTTCAATCTATCACACGACAATGTATCATGGGCCCGTACGACTTGCTGGAGATGTCTTGGCCTTGAGTGCCGCCCAGTTTGAAGAAACGTCTGGCTAGAAGCGGACCTAAATTCAAATGGCCAGTCCAACTGCGCGATATTGCAATGGCAACGATGTTTTCTAGGGTCTGCTTTGTCCAACGACTGGATGGCATGCAATTGGGATGGGGGCGGCTGGAACGAACTGATGTGCTTTTTGATCTTTTTTTTCTTGGCTGATTGACCGGTTGATCAATCGTCATATATACCACTTTACTGTTTATTGTCTTGTTTTCTATACTTGGCAAGAGTGTTGCCAGTCACCATGTCTGTTCGGCGCAGGTGGCGAAGGAATGTAGGTATTGCAAGAGTCCTATTATCATCTCACGATTTGTAGTCTAATGAAAAGCCGTACTGTTCCTCATATTGTGGTAGTTTCGATCTGAATTAGGTGGTGAGCATGCTTTTGGATGGCAATTAAATCTCGAGGCTTTGATGATACTAAGGGGGGTGACTCTAAAGATGGGAATGAGAGGCGCAAATCTTCGTGCTTCATTGTCTTTCGGCCTCAGTCTCGCGTGGCTGCTACCGAGAGGTACGGTCTCCCGAATCCTGGCCGTGCGCTCCGAGCACGATTACTTGGCCACCTCTGATCTATGAGGCGTGTGACTATCCCATTGGGTAGGATGCCGTCAAATGCGCCCTTGATGCCAAAGGTGAGTATCGAAGTGAGCCTTCCCTTTTCCATGTTGCTACACCTGGCCTAACACCAGCAGTGTCAGATCCGAGGCCTCTCTCCTGGGGGAACGCATGCGTAGTTGCTTTGAAGAATACCTTTAGTCGTTGCTTCGGCCGCCAGTCTTCCCGCGACTATTCTTTCCGGTGTCTTTGCCAGAATGGATGGAAGTGAGATTAGCCTGCATGACGGTGGGTCTGGTTTGTCTCTCTTGCCGCTCTTTGGGATCGCGACAAGTATTGCCTCTTTGAAACCAGTCGGGTGGTGCCCCTGCTTCAAACCGAGATTGAAGAACTTGGTGGTGGGGTTCCCATCTCCGACTAGCACCACGCCAGGATTTTGTTCCGGATGCCGTCTTTGCCAGGTGCAGTGTTCTTGAGTTTTAAGACCGCTCCCATTGCCTCTTGTTAGGTAATTCCCTCCACCCTAACGTCATGGCCCTAATTCGTGGTCGCTGTACGTCTTGGAGCCTGTTGCCCACGAGGTGTCAGTTCCTCAAAACCTGTACATTTTCGAGCGGGGTGGTTCTCTTCTCTCCGCCAGAGTCTATCAGTGCCGGCGTGGCCGCCTTCTGTGGGTTTGTCGCCCACTTAGCAGCTATGTAGATGTCCCCGGTAGTGTTAAGTTTGCCGATGATGTCTCTGCAGGAGTTCCTGCCGGCTGTTTTGGCTGCCTTTCGGAACAGTCCTTTAGCATGTGCATATGAGTGCCCTGCAGAGGCCTTTTCTTGTCTTAACCCCATCGCACGTTGCCTCCCCAAGAATTGGATTGACCCAAGATTAGCTCCCGCCTGGCAGACTTGTTCCTTCTTGTCGCAGCACTCTTAGTTTCACCACTTGTAAAAAGCAGGTTCTCAAACTTCAGCAAAAATGCTGCAAAGGGTTCATTGTTTCTTCGCTCTAGAGCAGTACAGCTGAGCTTTAGCGCGTTCCGCTGCATGGGGGGTCTAGAAAGATGGTATCTAGTGCTTCTAAGAATTGCGTAGCCGTATTGTCATTGGCTTTACTATACTTGCCACGGGGGGTGTCGTAGATCAGTAGCAGTAAGTGTACATCTTCTTTGGTGATGTTGTTCGGGGCGGGCACGGTAGTCGATGCCTTTTACATGTAGCTCGTTCCCGTATGCCCGATATTCTGAAGTCTTCAACTCAACGCTGAAGGCTTTCTAGATATCCGTTCTCACACCCTCCAACGCACTGCGCTGGATTTCGCTGCCATCCTCTCTCACGTCGTAGATGTTGCGGGAAACATTTCTCACAAAGTATTTCTCCCAGACGGTCTCTTTGTCTAAGGCCGAGACATCCAGATAGATTCGGGCGGGCTCTAACGAGCCCTGCTTCTTGGTTCTAGAGACTTTGCCAGAACTAGGATGAGTCCTATCTATATTATCTTAGCTCACGTTGTTATAACTAAAATCTTTGCCCTCGAACAGCACGGTGTTAGTCTTTGACTTGTGGTCTGTTGTTCCACACTTCTCTCGCGATGTGTCTTGACGGAGAAAACCCAACCTCTGAATTTAATCAAGTTTAACGAAAGTCAATTCACAACAATATTTATTCCTAGGAAATTATGTAGAAAGTTCTTCATGCAAATTCACCACAACACGATGCTGCTTAGTTAGTCATCAATGATGACCATGTTAAGTGGGACAAACTCTAATAAAAAAGTTACTGGCATATCTTGTGCAACCCAATGTACCAACAACAGACAACTGCGGAAAAGATAACCATTGCCTCTATCAACCTGGCTAACAATGTTTGACTCTTCTAATTCGGCACTTTTGCACTTCATTTTATCCCACTCCAAGCTCGGGGCTGTTTGAGCTTCATCTCTCTTTCCCTTGTCTCCTTCAGACACCCGATTAGGCATAATTCTACACATAATGTCAAGTATGTCTCAAGTTCTTTTAGTCGACAGGGCAAGGTGTGATAAATTCTTCAATTCATCACCCAGCCCCTTCATTATACATCTGATAATTAAAACCTGCTCCTTGTTGCAGGCAAAGTAGCGGAGTGTAAGCGGCGGGCGGGGGATATGCATTTTCATGGCGGCTCAAGATGCAGACTGGCTAGAAGGCTTGTAACTGAGAAAAAGGCCATCAGCATATCTCGTACACCCCTAACCACAGGCTCTACATCATGCAAGTCCGCATGTAAGTGATAGCAGTCGCTGTCGGTCAAATTTCAAGCGGGGAAGGAGAATCACCGACAGGAAAAGAAAAACGGATCGATGTAGACATTCAAGATCGCACATAGACTAATTAGGATGTCCAGGAAGCAATTTACACTGATAAGACTATATAGCTGCTTATACATTTTAGTACTAGGTCTACATACTGCCTTTGTACAAATAGAGCGGTGGATACACTTCTTTTCTTTAGTTGCCACTCAACTCTAGTACCGGCTTTCTCACCTGGAAATCCCACCGTCCTAGACCCGTTCTAGTATGGCATTACCTAGCGTTACTTACTTTTTACTGATATGAGAATGTTTGTTTGTTTGTATTATTATTCAACGTCTACCCACTAATTTCCCACAGCAATACGACAGCATGTTCTGGACGGAAGATGGGTAAGAGGGTATTGTCCTCCGATACCTCTTCCGGGCGGTCAGCAGTTGCAGGCGTGTGTTTTCTTCAAAACGCTCCTGTGACTTTTTAGGGTCCGGCCTTGCGGCCAGGAGTCTTCTCCGCTAGACCTAGCCCAAGGGCTTCCTTGCTGGTAGTGTTTCCAGGATTGGTTACCTGTGTTTCTGGCTTATGGCGCCCCGCCTACATAGCAGCCCAATTTAAGAGGTCAACGGCTGTCAGCCTCAGGTGTTCAAGGAAAAAAGAAATTCACAGCTTTGCAAAAAGTTGTCAACAAACTGTGCCTTCAAGCGGATTTGAACCGCTGACCTCGACATTACTAGTGTCGCGCTCTGCCAACTGAGCTATGAAGGCAACAAACATGTTCTGACAAGAATTTCGGCACTAACTTGGACTTATATTGAATTCGAGTTTTGGGGGCTTTTTTTTTAAAAAAAAAAATAGAAAAGTCAGCCAAAACCCTGTGCCGATAGCCGTTGGCCTTCCGGAGTAGATAGCATTCATGTTTGTGGCCGCAGGCCAAAAAGACCAGGTAGCCAATCCTGAAACCCCTTGCGAGGACGCCCTCGGGCGATGCTGAGTTGAAGAACCTCCCGGCGTTTACACTGGGCCCATGATGGTCAAGAGAAGAACAATGCTCCCGCTCCTGGTCAGAATCTCGACCAAGCTCATGTCAGGGTTAGAAGGGCTATTCAAGCCTTCTAAATCTGCTAGTCTTGTTGGATTCAATTGATCTTCTTTTGTAAAAGTTTTGGCTACTCTTGTGGATGGTTACTTCTGAATGATAGACTGATAGTCAGCCCAGTGTGATTTCATCTTAACTAATCTATTAGAAGCTCGGGGGCAGGGAAGAGGCCATCGACGCCTCCACCATGAGGAGTCGTAGAAAGAACAAAAAAGACACCGTCCACGCAGAACAGGTGTCCCTACAGAGCCCTCTTTTTATCTTTCCTATTATAAGAGCCTCGCTGAGATCGAGCTGGGCTATATTCTACTAGCTAGGACGGATGATAATGGCTTTGACAACGATGGGAGCACAACCGGGCTTGTATAGAGTATAAATATATCAAGAACAACTCACGACCGGCCGAAACAGAACGGCCACTAGTAGATATACAATATATAGCCAAAGACCCAAACAAGCTTCCGAAAAGCACAAAAGCAACAAGTCTATTGCTAGAATGCTGCGATATTCTAGGGGAAACAACAACAACCTGAGCCATCTCAAGCCCGTGTTAGCGCCAGCACTAGGGCCAGTTGTTGGCGGTACACTGGCTGGCGCTGGATCTTCTGGTACCTAGCGAATTATTCAGGCATAATGCTATTCATGCTGTTTATGTTTCTCCCCAAGACATGTCGTGTTCTGGTGGTCGGTGGCGGGTCTCGGACACCCCCGCGACTAAATAGAACGGGATATGCGCTGGCCAAGGAATTTTTTCTCAGCCAACGCACACCGTTGCCCGAGGCGTCTGCTAAGGAGGCCCCTCCACATGCTAAACTCCACCTTCTCAACCCACTTCCCGCAATTCAGATCTTCTTTGAAAAAGAACTTGGGCGAGTAGAGTAGTCTAGTCTTTTCAGGCTTCTACTCTACCCCCTCCGCGATCCCCTCGCTCTTCCGTGCTACCTATGGCCTTGCAGAGCTTCAAATTGGGCTCATGGTTCTACCGCTAGCTGCCGGCCCAGACGCTGCTGCTGTAGCAACCGGACCGGGCCATTGGCAAACTAGAACTACCGGCGCCACAGTGCGCGGCTTAACTTCACACACGACCGCCACACACACAGCCTGATCTAGCCAGCTTCCCGATCGAACGCGTGCGTCTTCAAGCCGGTCTGCCACCATTGCTTGGATCTGCCGCGGCCATTGTGGCTTGGGGTCGGGCCGTACATGCCCAAGCCCACATTTCAATTCTGCGCGTGCTCATGTTCATCTTCGGGAGAGGTATGGTTAGGTACAGCAACACGTCGAATGCCCGCCCTGATTGTCGATGCTTCTCGTGCGTGCGCGGGGGCTGCGACGGCTGCAAATAATATCCCTCATTGCTTAGTCGGTGCTGTTGCAAGCGCGGTGGTGGTTCCGCTGATCAAGGTAATCGGTGTAAACTAGGCATTTACTCTTGTTTTGTCCATCTATCTAGCAGCCGTACCTTTGCTATTAGTTGTTCTGACCTACGGAATGCAATGGCGTAGTGAATTGGAAGAAAATCACTAGAAGCTCTAGCCCTCAGCTGAACACAGTCATGGATCATGGAAGAGGCGGTGGCATAAAATAAACTCAGTTCATGTAATAGAATAGCGGACGACACACCAAGCTCAATGCGAACTAATAATCAAGAGAGCGCATTTGAAAAATCAGCCGGAAAAGCAAAAACAAAGGTGGAAAAAGTAAACCAAATTAAAGTTTTGGCTTGTGATGCCCAACACCAACGCTTCGTACCAGGGAAAAAAAAATAAAAAGCAAGATAGCAAAGGTAAGAAAACGAACAGATAAGCAAACCCCACGCCAAAGAAAAATAGAAACAAGCAACACCAACAAGGAAAAAAAAATCGGACACATGATCAGCAGTCTACATTAGAGAATGATACATGGCAATGACGACAACAGCATCAGGAAAAGGGAAACAGAAGTTGAGGATCGAAGGAAACAAAAAAAAACGCGAAAGACTACACTTGAGTATCTTGATCTCGTTGAAGCATTGATAGTCCAGGTGCAAGACACATAAACCAAGCAATAGAGGCAAGATTAAACAAAGCAAAGGAAAACCTCTACACAAGAACCCCGAAGATTCTGAAGAGCTTGAGTGGACGATACAAGACAAAGAGCGAAGGGGGGGGGGGGGGGGGGGGGGGGCGGGGGGGGGGGGAAGTCAAATAGACTAATCTCTTAAACACCCCCACCCATGAGCGCAGCCAGATCGTCAAGCTCAAGGAGTTGCTTCTCAAATGCAGCACATAGCTCAGCCGATGTCATATCCATGCTAGCCGAAGCTGGGTTCGGTGCTGGTGCCTCCGACTTGACCTCGGAGTTGGGTGTCGGTTGGCGATCGACGTTCGCCTCTGCATTGGGGGAGCTGCCACGGCCAGGGGTAGGCACACCACTGGTTCCACCGTTGATGGTGGCAATGCCACCAGTTCGGCGCATGGGAGGCTCGCTGTCGCCACGAGCAGTGTCAGAATTGACAACTTGGTTCTGGTCGTAATCCATAGCATCGGGGTTAGTGTCAGCATTCGAAGCAGCATCGTCCTTGACAGAAGGAGAGTTGCGCTGAATGTGCGGGACCGTAAGGTTGTTTGAGCCGGCGGTAGCAGCATTTCGAGCAGCGGCGGCGGCATCATTGTTAAGCACACGTTGCATGACTGCTAGGTGGCGCGACCATGATGAAATCAAGGGCCAAATGTCAACACTAGTGTCCATTAGATGCAGGCCATCCTTAACAATAGTAGCAGCAGTCTCAACAGCACTAGGAGGAGTCAAGCCCTTCAACGACAAGTAAGCGACAGTAGAGCTAGCGGTAAAAGTAGCGAAAAGCATAAAGATAGGGAAATTCAAGATCGAATCCTTGTCTGAGCTAAGCTCAAGAGCCATGAGCATTGAGGTTATGGTATGGCAAGAGGTCATCAAGCGGTCAATAATCTCGTGGCACTGAGGCATCTTGCGCCAGTTGTCGATGCTAAGAGACACATACTGCAATAGACGGCGACGGTGAATGAAAATTGTCGCGCAGTGCAGGATGCAGTGAATCATGGCATACGTAGTTCCAGAGCCCATGGTGATATGGAGGCCAATCTGGCCAGGCTTGTCAACATACTGCATAGGCAGAGAAGCACGTAGCCGGTCGACTTCGCCCATCAGAGAATAGAGATCATCCTCATTGAAGTTAGAGACGGAGGAGAGAGTTAGGCAGTGCACAACATTTCGCCATATACGAGTAGCTAGAACAATGTGCCCAAACTCGCCAATATCATCAGTAGGGGCACCCGCAGGCATGCCGACGGGATCTTCAAGGGCGATGGTCTTGACATAAACAGCGTTTCCAAAAGCGTAGTTGACGTCAGTGCAAGGTAGAGCAACACCAACAATGTCAGCGGCTGAGAGAGCAGGGTAACGACCGGGAGTGCTAGACAGGATGCAGTCTAAAACGTATACCAGCCACAGAGTGCGACGGAAGGATTCCTCGCGCAAAAATCGGTCGCCATCAGGCTGGTGTTGGTGGCTGTTGAGAATGCGGTACATTTGAAGCATGCGAGCAGCCTGGCCAAGATAGATGTAAGCGCGAACAGCATTGCGAGAACCCCACTCATGGATGACTACCAAGCACATGGCCTGGATGTCGGCAAGTGACGGGCTGTCCATAGTCTCATTGATGCGGGCAATGGCTTTTTGGGCAAAGTGCTCAGCAGCCCCTGTGGCCCCAAGGGAGCCACCATAACGTCGAATTAGAGCAGAGGATGAGCTAAAATCGCAAATGTTAGTCACAAGTGGTAACTGGGCGTATGGGAAGCATCATGCGAAAAAGAAAGAAAAAAAAAAAGGCACGTTCAAGGGGCCCGAATAAAGCGAGTCACGACAGCTCCGGGTGGGAATCGGGCAAAAAGCGCAGATTTCACAGGTCAGGCAGGATCGGAGATCAACAGTGCTGACACAGAATAAAAGTGGGTCGATGGAAACATGACAAGCTAGGAAAGTAGTGAGGCCAGTGCAAGACGAGAGCTCGACACGGGGATTGGGATTTGATTGCCAGGAGGCATCTGGCCAATCGGGATACAGGTGGGGGAAGTTTTGCAGGCTGTGAAAGGAGAGAGAAGGAGGAAACACGACACGGGGAATAAAAGAGACGAGGGGCAAAAAGGAGAAAGACTTACCGGGCGGCACAGCTCATCATGCCATAGGCGATTGACAAATCGGTACTGTAGTTTTTGATTTGCTGGACGAAAGTAGGCTTGTGGAAGACAATATTGGCCGGGAAGGCCTTGGACACTACTTGTTCGCATTCGGCGGCAAACTCGGGGCCAAGCCTAAAACAGTTGATTTCATTGTTAGTGGTGAAAAAAGACAAGACGCCAAAAGAAATAAATAATTTCCAAAAAAAGGCAGTTTCATGTAACAGTCACGCCTTTCTTTTTCGCTTCCGTATTGTGCTTTTGGTATTTTCACGCCGTAAAAGCGTGGCCAGGCGAGGCGGGCAAGCAGGCGATGGGCTGTAACCCGGGAGATAGAATGGTACCACGTAGGATCTTACTTTCCACACACGGACGGAATTCACACCCAACGCACTGGATAAGAAAAAACTCAAACTCGGGGGCTAACCGCTAACCGAAACAGAGACATAGAGAAGTAGAAAAAAAAGGGGCACAGGGCAGACATGGAGCCAGCTAACCAGCGCATGAGAAATGCGGCTGTGGCAATCCGGAGAGCATGCGCGTAAAGATGAACGAGCCAATCAAACGGCCGAAAACGCCGAAAAAGAGGACAATCCCAACTTTGGGTGGCATTACTGAATTGGTAATGATGACGCGCCAAGGCGCCGTGGCTGGCCCTTGCACACTCACTAGAGTGGACTTTGCTTATTGCGTGGTTTTGAGGTTTGCGACCTGGTAAGGGTGGAGGTAATGAGCGTAAGTCAAAATTCCACCCAAAAAATGGAGGTAACGTCATGCCACAAACCAGCAGCTCTGCCTATTTCCTGTCTGGTAGTGTAGTTGCATTGATTTTGGATGCTTGAGCTTCAGGCGTTTTTGTCTAGACTCTGTGCATGTGCAAGTAATGTTGGTTGGGGTTTGCAACAACTGCGCCTCCTTTGCATTCCCCAGAGAGGGCAAATAGGGCGGGTGGGCAAGCGGTCAAGATGAGCGGCGTAATTCAGAGTCAGATGAGGCCAAGCTAGACCAGGTCGGATTTTCACCGGGTGGGTGATGTCCCTGCTTGGGCTTCCATCCTTTTCGTTTCTCCCGTCGAGGTAAAGGATTCGCCCAGCGGCTCCGCTCACGAAAAAAAGCCAAAAAGGACCAAAGTGGAAATGGGATTATATAGCCGGCAGGGGAGGGCAGGAAATAATAGCCAAGCGAGACAAGAGAGAATGAGGAGAGACAAGGGTATCGGTGTTGACAAGGCAAGCTGTGTACGAGGAAGATGGGGCAAGTCAAAGGCAGTGAGTAGCAGGCAGTAAAAGCTAGCGCTAATTGTTCATGTTGAGCTTGTTGCTTTTGGTGCGGTAGAACACAGCAAAAACAGGCAACATGTGACATGGTGACATAGCCTCTTCTTTCTGTTACTTGGTGTGATAGGCGGCGCAGGCGTTCGGGGACCGGGATTTTGTGGGACCGTAGAGTGGAGAGAGTAGGTTTTTTTCTTGGGGAGGAGGGGGGGGGCGGCTAGCAATGAGGCTAGGAAGAGGAAAGAGGAATGGAATAGGGGCGGGCTCAAAAGAACAGAAATGCAACTTGAACAACAAACCGTGAGGCTCATCTTTGTGGATAGGAGATTCAAGAGGCAAAATCATATGATGGGAGACCAGAAAGACATGAAAGCCATGCAGCGGGATAAATAGCAAAGACAAAACGGAAGTAGGAAGAGCAAAGGAAAGAAGAGACTTGGACTTACTTGTCAGGTTGGCCACCACCGGAGCGAGGAGCATGCTGAGCGCTAGTCCGCTCATTTGCAGAGGCTGGCAGGCTCTCGCGCGGCGGGCGGTTCACAGTTCTGGTCGGCGTCTGTCCATGTACGTGAGCGTGGGCATCAGTGGGAAGAAAGCATTCGTGCATGCCCTTGGCACAGTTACGACACGGAGCGCGGCCATTTTCGTAGACACAGCGCGTCTTGCCTTTGCGGCAACGAACACAAGCGCCACCAGCTCTAAGAGCAGTCTGGCGAACTGGGGCCGACATTGTAGGGCTGATGTCAAAGATGGTAAATAGTAGAAAGATGAAAGATCGCGTGGATAGCTGAGGATGGAAATCGGCTTGGGCGAGGAAGATTTATTCGCGCGGTAGATCGTGATTTTAAGCTGGGCTGGATGATCTAATGATTAGAAGAGATGAGACGGATGCAATAGTTGCCAATTGACGCGGTCAAATACGGCGAAACAAAAACGGCAAAGGAGAAAGAAAAATCATAAAGGGAGGCCAAAGGAGAAGTTCGGGGGGGCGAGCGGTCGATAACTCGGGGGGACGTAGAATAAGGTCGGAGGAAATAAGGAAAAGAAAAAAGGAAAGAGGAAAAGAGAGGGGAGGGGAGAATAAGTCGGTGAAATAGGTGGGAGCAACAAGAGGGAAATGAGAAGAGAAAAGAAAATTGTGGAGGCCGGAGGCAGCACTGGACATTCAGCTGCAGCACAATGAAGGCCGGATGGCCGGTGGCCGAGGTCAGGTGCCGGAATTAGATTAAAATAGATGTAGGCGAGGCAAGGCCACTGAATGAGTCCACTAAGGGGATCCCTGGAGGAGCTAGTCCACTGAAGGCGTCCACTGAAGGCGTCCACTGAAGGCGTCCGCTGAAGGCGTCCGCTGAAGGCGTCCACTGAAATAACCCACTAAAGGGGCCAATGAAGCGGGTGTTACCCCTGGACAGAGCCGACTTTGGGTCGACAGTTCCGTTCTCAACAGGTATAGGAGAAGAACCACTAACCACTAAGCTGGAGTGCCTGTAGCGCTTGTAAGGTCTCATTAGGGGAGCACCCACTAGGACTGAAAGGAGCCAGCCTAGAGCTGGGGCGGCCGTTGGGTTGCTGTGGATGTGAATTACGACGCAAAACAGTGGGTCGTCTATCGGACACAGGGCTATCCGTAGCCATCCGTGGCCGTGGGACGTGAGAAGGGCAAGAGAAAGTGCGAGTGGCGACTAACCAGATGCAAGCGGATGATGAAAACGATGGTTGGTGCCTTTTTTTTTTTTTCTTTTTCAAGAGGGGAAGGCTATGTTGATGATGAGAGCCGTGGGAGGGGACGAGCCACAAAGCCAGCGCCCGGAGAGAGCGAGGCCTCTTTTGTTGGCATCTACACAATGCGTGGTCTGTTGCTTACCGTTGAAGATTCCGGCACGGAGATTGGAATTTAACTCTTTTGTAAATCGAGAATCAGAGGCGCGCAACAAGAAATAAATCAAAGACTGGAAAATTGGAAGTGAAAAATAAGGCGCAGGAGATCGGTGCGATTGGTTTCCTAGCGTTGCGATTTTTCTGCGCTAGTGCGTCTTGATAACGATGTGTGAACAAACAAGACGCGATGCGGGTTTGGTGATGCAAAGAGCAGAAAAAGAAGAAGAGAGAAACAAAAGAGAAAAATTACGGGGGGGGGAGGGGAGGGCGGGCGATGCTTCTACGGTATTTTTTTTTCGGGTCTCCTATTTTTCTAGATTCCTTGTTGCCTGGCCACAAACTAAAACGGGAAAGCAGGCAGAGAGGGATGTAAAGGGAAAGGAAAGAGGGGGAGGGATTGGACGGAGCAAACGAGAGAAAATCGGAAGGAGCAGGCCCGGGGACGTAGGCAAGGTGTGGTTGTCCAAGAAAGCGTAAGAGCTGCCAGCAACAAGCTTCTGGGGCTCTGCCCTTCTAGGAAGGAGGGGGGAGAGCAGTTTGAGCTATGTTAAAAGCTGTGTGCACGGGTCCACTTTGGTCCGGAAAATACGGTGGCAATTTGAGGAGGGAGGCTTTTGCAATTGTCCAAACAGATGACTTTTTGTTGAAAACCAAAGAAGTGGTTACACTACAGAGAGACCAGCAGATTCCAGCCGCAAAATGACAAGCGGAGACGAAAAAACGGCTTTTTTGTGATTGTTATTGTTATTGTTTTTGTTTTTTTTTTTTTAGGAAATCGTGACTTTTCTGGCTTGTTTTTTTTTCCCAGTGAGATAGAACCGGGTCTCCGAGCATGTCGACATTCCCTGCTTACACGCACGCGGGAGCAGCTCATGGAAACATTATTTTTAAGAAAAAAGGTGATAAAATGGAACACATTAAAATACCACGATCAATTAACTCCGAAACGCCGCAAAGCACATCCAAATCCGTAGCAGTAACATGTCTAAACCACGGCAAGAACAGAAGATAATAAAAGCCAAGGCAGGCAGGGCAAGCCAAGACAAACTGCAACTCAATAACAAACAACGCGAAAATAGCAGTGAGCAGAAAATTAGCACCGGCTCACGTAGAGAACGGAGACAAAGGCGAGGAGGTGGAGCCTGCATCCCAGTTAGTAATGCCCAGCCTAGTGCAGTGTACTATGCTGTACTATGCTGTCTGTAGTGTAGTGCAGTCAGTGCAGTCAGTGCAATAGCAATAACCCAGCAAATTCCGACTACGCACAGCCAAAGCCAACGAAGCCCTTTTCCCTCCCCGGCGACTTTCTCTTCTCGTCTTCGTGTTAGACCCGCCCCAGGAAACCAAAGCCCCTAACCACCCCCGCCCGCCCCGTAAACCCATGGAACGACTCTTGGTTGACTTGACACCACGTTTCCACTTCACCTACTCTCTTTGTCTCCGTGCTGTCACCTCCCCTCCCGTTTCGTCTCTCTAGGATCTGTCTCCTCTCTAAAGCTCGTCCTCGTCTGAGAGCGGCACATGCGATCGAGGTTATTCTACATGCTGTCACAACATGGTACGTGATGATGCTGAATATGGCATGAGAGCACACGCAGCCCCCTAAACCAAGGTCTGAAATAACAGCAACAAGAAGTTGACATGGCGTCTCGCCTACCCACACAACAAAACCAGATAGCGAAAGAGCAAGAACATGGAAAAAAAAAAAAAAAAAAAAAAAAAAAAAAAAAAAAAAAAAGGAAAAAA
>JAZBQP010000103.1:0-77636 GCA_038407015.1 Ceratocystis ficicola
TGTCGCTTCCTTCGAAAGTCATGCTGGTGGGGAGCGTCTTGCCCTCGGGCATGTCGACGGCGATTCTCAGTGTGGCGTCCTTGTACTTGACCGCCTCAAACTGCCATCGAACAAACTTGACTTCACCGCCGGTCTGTTTGGCGATCTGGCTGGTGAACCATTGTTCGTTCTTTGTTGGTTCTGGGCCATCTTTGCCAACCACATAAAAGTCCGAAAGGCCTTTGATGCGTGCATGTGTCCATTGCTTGTTCATTTCGCATTTGGACGCACTGCACGCCTGTTTGACTTTCTCCATGTTCTCAACAGTGGTGAATTTCTTTGGGGCCATAAAGGACCAGCCGGAGTTGACCTTCTTGAGGTGCATATCCCCGGGGGCTGCGCCCATGAACCGCGCCACTGCGGCGACTGTCTCGTCTGTTTTTGGTTTCGCAGGGCCCCGGATGAATACCCTAACTTTTTCATCCTTAGCCGGGTTTTTGGGCTTTGCTGTGGCTTTGGTGGTGAGCCTGGCGATGGTCTTCTTGCCGCTGGGCGCGGCAGTCTCATTTTCGACACCTCTGGCGGCCACCTTTGCGTACGAGATTTTGTTGTCTGCATTGGGCTTCGAAGGCTCCTGTGCTTTTTTACTGTTCTGGCGTCTGGCATCAGGGGCAGTGGCGTGCGGGGGGGGCGTGGGGGCATGTCCCTGGATGCTCCGGAGCTCATTCCGGAAGTGCAGGGACATGTTGGCGGCCAGTCTTTTCAATCCCGTGTCGCCCTTGGACTTGTCAATCGCTTTGTTGAGGGCCTCTGTCATGTCTGTCGCGAGGGCGTGTAGGGCCTCCCCCTTGGCCTTAATTCTGTTTAATTCGTATTCAACAAATCTGCTGACTGACGCGACGTTGCGCTCCCTCTCGGTGCGTGGGCCTCCGTCTTTTTCTCCGTTCTCATGGTTGAGGGCGTTTGCGGCTGTGGCGCGTTTCGCAGTCAATGTCTTCTTCATCATAGCAGCCTCCTGCGCTCGGTCTGCTTTGTCGGCGCGCGCAGGTGGGTTCTCGGGGGGGGCAGCAAGTTCTTCGATTGATGCTGGGGGCGCCGGCTCCGCCTCGGGTCCCGTTTGAACGTCAGTGTCCATTTCGACGTCTACCTGGATTATCTCTAAGCCAATGACGGGCGGCGCTTCGTGGGCGTCGGCCGTCGCGACCTCGCGTTCCATTTGTTCGTTCGTTGCGGTTGTTTTTCTAGTATCGTGTGTTGTGAAATGTAAGGGTTGCTTAGGGTTACCTCCTTTCTTTGTTGTTGTAGAAGGGAAGTTTTTGCGCAAAAGTGGAAACAAAGTACCTACTTAAGGTCCATTAAGAACCACCATCAACGCCACAGGAGATCCGTTCCCACTCAATGTGAGGATAGGTACCGCAGCTGGCTTGGCCGAGTGGTTAAGGCGATGGTTTTAAGTCTAAAACGCTTAGATCACCATTATCTCTACGATGCGCAGGTTCGAACCCTGCAGCCAGCAATTCATTTTTTGCCTTTCTGTCGCGTGTGCTGTTTTTTTTTTTTTTTTTTTGACATTTTCTCTCTCATATTCAACATATTAAGTTGCTAGAGTGCCTCTCTTTGTCTTGTTTTGAGACTTCAAGCTTGGATGCCGTCGTTTTGATGGCGCTCTGTTCGGGTAGACGTTAAAAAATACAACAACAACAACAACAACAACTAGCTTGGGTCTTCACATTTCCTTGCCTCCCAGTCGGTTCGAGATTTAATTCTTGCTCAAGTCTCTAATACCATGCTAACTAAACTAACAACATATTAACGTGGCCAAGCCCTAAGCCAGCATTTTCTTTTTTTGTGTCGGGCTCTTTCTAACCAAATCTCACACTCATCAACTAGCCGCCTTTCCTGCTGATCTACATCTATTTTTACATCTTAGGCACAGAACCAACACCCTCTATCTCGCTCACAACAGCCATGTTCACCTCGCCAATAGTAGCCAGGTCTTCGCCGTGCTTTCCAGCTGTTGAAAGAAGGACCGCACAGTCAATGACGTCTTCGGGCTCCAGTAGATGCCAGCCCGCAAGAGTCATCTTGGAACTGGTGCCGACAGTGACCGTGAAGACGTGGTCTTTGTGCATCTCACGGTCCGAGCAGGCGTTCAAAGAGCGGAACATGTCTTCATCCGTAAAGTCGTCACCCACGCAAAGAGCAAACTCTAGCTTGCCGCTCGCGTCTTTGCCGGTGTAAGACTTGACCAGACGCTTAACAATCTCGCCCTTGTTAATGAATGTAGGGCGCACCTCAAGATTGGCCTTGCCAGGCATCACCTCCACGTCCCATGTCTGGCCGACTTCCAATTCCAACTCCTTCTGGCACTCTCGAGACATTGCAAGCGCCTTGTCCTGGTCGTGGGCTTGGCGATAGTGCCAGGTGAGAGCACAGCGCTT
This sequence comes from Ceratocystis ficicola, assembly GCA_038407015.1. Classification (NCBI taxonomy): domain Eukaryota; kingdom Fungi; phylum Ascomycota; class Sordariomycetes; order Microascales; family Ceratocystidaceae; genus Ceratocystis; species Ceratocystis ficicola. The sequence continues at coordinate 2,421 of JAZBQP010000103.1, forward strand.
ACGCTCAATGTGGCAGCCTGAAAAAAAAAAGACAAAGTTAGTAGAGAACAAACAACATGGAGCATCATAGAAGAGACGAAAAAAAAACTCACCAGGCAGCATGTCCGTGTATTTTTGGAATATCACATCAACCTCCTTCTGCCAGCCCATATCGTATTTCTCAGCTAGGTTTTCCCACTCTTGGGAACCAGGATGGCGCATGAAGCTGCCATGCTCAGCGCTGAAGCCTAGCTGGGTGATGTGGCCGAGATGCTGCTGCAGGAACTCCTGATCACGACCTGAAATGATCCACACCATATTTTTGGGATCATCAGCAAGCAGTTGCAGTGCCCTGATAATGCGGTCTGACGGAATAGCCATACTAGGTTCACGCACAATGGGTGTCAAAGTACCGTCATAGTCAAACATGAACAAGCGCTTCTCGCCCGAAATGTATTGGCGGAAAAGAGCTGTGCGGTCTAGCAGGGGCGTAGAGACTGTAGTCTTGGAAGTAGCTAGAACGTGCACAAGTCTCCGCAAAAGTGCATCGCTCCAGCTCTGCACATTGCGAGTAGCCACATAGTTGTAGAGGCTCTGCTGCATAGATTTACATTGGCTCTCAGACATGGTCAGGGCATTGTTGATCTCCATGGCCACGCCTGTCAAATCCCAGGGGTTTATGTGGATGGCATCACGGAGGCTACCGGCCGTTCCGCTGAATTCTGAGATGATTAGCGGCCCGCAGCCATCCCGTTGGCACACAATATACTCCAGACTAGTAGTGTTCATGCCGTCTCTGACCGAAGTAATCAAACCAATGTCGGCAGCGCGCAGCAGCGCAAAGTATTCAGCGGGGTTGAGATATTGCGGGTAGTGTTGAACGGGGGAGTAGCTAAGGCTGCCATATGTACCGTTGATTTTCATGACCAGCTCATTTACACGAGTGGCAGTGCGGTTCTCCGGGTCATCGCTTTCGATGCTGGTAGGTGACGTAACCTGGATCAGAACCACACGCTCATGCCACTCAGGGTAGAGCTCAAGGAAACGTTCAAAGGCCTGAAGCTTCTGAGCCACACCACGAACAGTATCCAAGCGGTCACGGCCAACGATAAGCTTTTTGCCAGCATACAAGGTCTTGAGAGCCTTGTAGCGCTGCTCAACCTCATCGTTCCAGGCATAGTTTTCAACCTTGGCCACGTCAATGCCAATCGGGAACACACCAACCTGGATGCGGATACCAAAAGCCTCGATCGTGTCGTTGTTGTTGGGGTAATGCAGGATGCGAGTGCAACTGCTAGTGAAATGGCGGCAGAAGCTGTACGCCTGCATGCCAACAAGATTGGCACCAAGCACTCCTTCGAGAATTTGCTTGCGGCGAGGAAGACAACGCATGAACTCGCTGCTGGGGAAGGGGCAATGCAAGTAAAAGGCAATGTACATGTTGGGCATGCGCTGGCGGAGAATGCTGGGAAGCAGCATAAGATAGTAGTCGTGGATGATGACGACATCACCTGGCTTGTAGATTTCCAGGATCTTGGTAGCAAATCGCTGGTTCATGTGGCAGTAGTCGATCCAGTGAAGGCGTTCACGGCGACCATTCGTGGGCTCATGCTGTTTGTAGTGGAATAGGGTGTAGAGCTCGTCCTGAGCGTAGCGCCTCCAGCGCGACTGGTCTTTGAGGCGGATTCCTGCATCACTCTCATCCTCCTCGTCGGCAAGCCATACAGGAACAGTCTTGATAGTGCGGCTGTGGGAAAGTTTGTACTCCAGACGCTCTTGGGCAGCCTTCGAGATGAAAAGACCGTCCGAAGCCGGGGCATCACTTGACCGAGATTCAACATCTACAGGAACAGGAGCTGAGAGCGCGCTGTAAGGTGCGGTGCTTTGGCAAGCAGAGGAGCCTTGGTCGGCGACCACAACAGGCTCGATTTCGCCAGTCCAAGCAACAACGTTGTGGTTCCAAGGAGTATGCTCTGAGGAGAGATAGGACAAGGAGTCAAACAAAGCGGATTGGCCATGGCGCGGAGTCAGTTCCTGTGCAGCAAAGACGGAAGGTTAGCCTTGTGTTGTATTTAGTCGGATTTCAACGAAAGTCACGTTCCATAGATGGAGAGGCAACATACCCAGTCGCCGTCATCCTTGCTGTGATACTTGAGAGAGTGAGGGATGTTGAAAGTAGCTGAGATGATGTTGCCACTAAGAGAAAGCGACGGATTCGCAGCTCTAATAGTCGATAGCGATTCTCGCCGGCGGCGATTTCTCTGGGTCTGGGAAAGGGGATGGCTCTCGGAGTCAATCACGCCATTTTGAGCAGCCCCCGTGTTTTCAGGGTCGTTGGCAGTTTCACTGTGGTTAACAAAGCCATCGTCTCGGTTGAAGTACGAGTCCTGGGCCTCCAGCGATGGGCTGATGGGGTTATTGTAGGTAGCAGAATCGATACCAGGAGTGGCGGCTTCATTTTCGGTGGCCTGGTGGTCGATGTCGGCCGCAGCAGCCAGATCCAACGGGTGGGGGATTCTAGAAGAGTCGGAGTCGATCATGGCTGATAGCTAGCGATAGGAGGCCAGGCTAAAAACGGAATATAGAGGCAAAAGCAACGGTATGTACGTGGTGTTTTTTGGTGGTTTTATAGAAAGGGGCGGAGTTGAAAATGAAAAGAAGACTGCAGGTAAGAAAAAAACGAAAATGGCAATGAAGGTCCAGTTTGATTTCACCTGCGTTTTGAAGAGGAGCGGCTAAACTGAAAAGATATAGAAGCTGGCTCCCAAGCTCAGCCAAAGCCAAAATCTGGGGGTGGATCAAGAAATGGTCTAGGTTGAAGAAGGCCCGGGTCAAGTGGGGAGAAAGCTAGAAGGACGAGCACGGGTTAAGAGAAAGCAAGACCCAGAGCAGAAGGGAGAGGAGCCAGAAAAGTCGCTAAATTTTTGAGACTAAAGCCCGTAGGGAGCAGAGACAAGCAGCTAAGCAACGAAGGTGGGAGGAAAGCCAATAGAAGCTGCTTGAATCTTGCAACAAAAAAGCCGGGGATTCGAAAACTGAGGAGGTGGATTGCGAAAATCGGTTGCTGTCGTGGGCCAGAATGAGGATTGAGCGACTGTGTGCTGCATGTGGTGCAGTGGCGAAAATTTGATGCGAGGGACAGCCTGATAGAACAGAGGGCTTATGACGACGTAGTAAGGATGTATAATGCGTGTATAGTATGGGGTATGCGTGCTAAAGCAGCATGGATTTGTCACAGTCACGCCCAAAAGTCACGATAATAAGCTAGCGATACGATCAATGTTGGGCGTGGATAGGGAGGCGGTCACCAATGGGCGAGTAACAAGCCCAGAAGTCGTAGATAGAGGCTCTGTAAAGCGGGGAAAACGCACACAACAGCATACAATATAATACCATGCACATTAACACATACAAAGAGAACGCCACACAAAAACGATTTAGGGAAATTCAAAACTATGTCCTGGAAACAGGTACAAAGGTACGAGGATACCTATGCCTACCTTGTTGCTGTCAACTCCCCCGATACTGTCATATGTTACTTCCTGCGCGGGGAGCCGCTCTAAATTGGCGGGGTTGCTGAAGCGCCAAGCGGCCTCCCCATTCGGGCCATAAGCCATGCTATGGTTTGCATAGGGGTTAGAGACCAGGGTTTGTGCTCATCGATTCTGAGAAGGGAAAGACCGAACGCTGTTGAGGAAATAAATGTGGAGCTGTGGTAGCAGAGCAGAAGACGATCCTCTCCAGAGCAGTGCACCCGCCACTTTCCACGTTGCATTTCTGCGTTCTTTCCTGCAGGTTCTCTGCAATCACCAGATACGGTTACAGTCACAATGTTCCTTCCACTTCTGCAGCATCTTATACCAAGTTGAGAGGAAGCAGAAGAAAGATGGGACTCATCCCAGCGGAGCCCTCCGTCATGGCGGACGGTAGGTAAGCGTTTTTTTGGGGAAGGAAAGACCGGGTAGAGGCATAGGGCTAGAATAATGCTGGTTAGATGCATTGTCTGTAGTTGTGATCGTGTTGTGGCGTCGGGGTCTTTTTTCCTTCCATCCTTTTTTTTTTTTTCCGTTCCCCGGAAAATTTTGTCCTTTGTTTCCTACTCGAATAGCACAAGACAAAAAGGACTTCGAGCTGGACTCCAAACAACAAAGCCGAAGCGGCCAGAACGGCCCGAAATCCTAAATGATAGCTCCCTGTCGCTAGCCCCCCTTCCCTTTATCTCTCTGCTTCAATGATGTTCTCTTCTTTTCTCTTCCTTGTTCTTCCACAACAGCAACAGTAGCTTCTGGAGAAGCCTTGTGCGAGCGAGGCAATGAAAGGGTGATGCCGCATTCTTATTCCCACCCATTCGAAAAAGGCCCGTTTATTTGCAAGGCTTTGTTCACCATCAGATCCAAGCGTCCCAGTGATGAGCGAGTAGTACCGCGGCTGTATCATCCTAGCCAAAAAATCAATGTTTTATCGCCAACTAGACACCGGCCTTCATGCACCTGGCAGCAGGCAAGTTCCTGCAACCAGTAGACATGAAGTTGTAAGCACAGCACACGGGCTTCCATTTGGCATGGCATGGCTAAATAAAGCTTGCCACCCCATGCATGTCGAAACAGCCATGTCAACCCTCCCCTCTGCAAGGCCAAACAAAAGGAAAGACCGACCATTCTTTGTTTTGGCCGAACGGGTAGCTCCGTCTTCCAATGGGCTTGCTCAAACTACCCATGCAGCCTACCAATTCTGCGAAGGCTCCTTTTCTTCATTTTTGAGCTTTTGGCGACATCATGTCCAAGCAGTCCAACGGACCTATCTGGCTTGGCTAGTGCTTGAATGCGCCCGGATTCAACGCAACTTTGAACAGTAAAAACAATGAAATATGGTTATTTTATAGAATACTAACATCGCAGAGCTGAGCGGTCTGTTGGGTCTATCCCTTAAGATGCATGGGGGAGAAAAAGAGGCAAACAGGCTTCCACCCTTCGCTTCTGCAACAGTCTGCCTGCTCGTTGTCAACATATTCGCCCCCTAGTAGTTTGCAGCAAATCCATCATGCCCCAGAAACTGCTCCCTGTATTCTCTCAACTCGGCCCACGTACGCAACTCAGACTCTTCATCTCCACCTACAGCGTTTTCAAGCCTCATGAGAATCTGTACGAGTTGGTGCAGTGACTCTCGATCGGCCGTGGAATCGGCATGCTGAGCCAGTGTCGATGCTACCTGGCGGATTTTATTCATCAGAGAGGCGCCGTTGGGCTCCAGATGAAGTTGCTGGACCGAAGCCAACACGTTCTTCAGGTCCATGACAATCTGGCGCCGCTCTTGCATCATGGCTGCCAAGACGTTGGTTTCTTCAGTTTTGTCTTCACTTTCCTCCGTGGCCTTGACTTCTGCAATGTGAATCTGGCGTCGCGTGAAATACATTTCTACAAAGTACGACCGGGTAGCTAACTCCGAAACGTATATGTTGGCTTTTTGGATCTCGAACTGAAGTTGGCGGCGGCGGGCCGGATTAGCCTTAATTAGTTGTGCCACCTCGCGGGGCTGGGCTATCACAGGGGCGGAGGCCGACAGATACTGGGCCAGCACATCACCAGATGCTGCGTCGCCGCCCTGTATGGTATGGCCGACCTGGAGCTCAAGAGGTAGGCGAAGCACTATATCTTTGACTGCGGAGAGTGCGCTCTTTATCATCTCTCTTTGGGCAGCCCATCCCAGAGTGGCCATGCCATAACAGTGCTCGACAGCGACGATAGGATTCATGGTCATGTAAATGTCCGTGGCAATACGAAAGCCTGTCATCATTGTCACAGGCTCCATTTCTTGGTCAATCGAGCTGGCAATAATGTTCTTGTCCTCAGTGTTTTCAGGCAGGTCAGGGTAAGGGTTGTTTGGTGTTGGTGGTGGAATGTCTGATATCTTGAGAGGCACGCCAATTTGGCGCATGGACCTGTTAAATCGCGACCTGTCAGTAGGTGTAGTGAAAGAGACAAACAGGGTACTATGGACAGCACGGCATCTTACCTAACGCCCAAGAAAGCGCACCAAAACAAGCGCTTGCCCATCTGGTCGTTGACGTGGTTGAATGATAGAGTATCTGGCGTGCAGACATTTGTGCCGTACTGAGGCGCTCCATTGGCTGTTTTGTAGTCGGCTAGACGCTCAAGAACTGACAGACTCTCAACCAGCAGCTCCTTGTGCAAGGCAAGGCGGAAAGTGTACGCAGCAGATAAGCTCAAAAAGTAACTTGTGGCTGCATCGTGGATGGTCTTGGGCGATTTGTTGTGCCACATTGGCCCGCGGGCTAGGAGTGCTAGATTGGTGCATTTCTCGATGAATGTGAATGCTCGCGGAAGATCCTGGTGGCCCTTGAGCTGTGCTCTGGCATTGCGTGGGAACGATGCAACTAGAGCGGCAATCATACTGCATAGCAGGCCCAGAAACTCTGGGTTAGTCCGATCGTCACGATTAGCTAATGAAGCATAAAAGCTAGACTCATGCGGGAATGGACACAGCGGGTGAACATAGGTGAAAAAGTCGTCTACCAAGAGCTTGAGAGTAGGCATAGGCGCAATCATCTCCGCGTCTAGCTTCGGGGCACCGGGGGCTAGCCCACTGTTCACAGGCTGCTTTTGTTGTTGGAGATGGTGTTGTTGTTGCTGCAGGAGAATATTCGGCTGTGATCCTAGGTTCAACAGCGAAATCTGAGGGGTGGCCATGGGCGTTTCTTGTGCTTGTGCTTGCGCGCGGGCAATTATGCGTTGCACGCTCTTGTTGGGTGGGCCTCGGCGCTTGCGCTCACGGGCATTAGTGCACTCGAGGCCAATCTCTAGACATGGCCTACACGGGCGTTGCTGCTCACACTTGACCTTCCGCTCAGAGCAATGGTCGCAAGCACGCGACAAACGCGTAAGCTTGGGGTTAATGCCATCGCGGAGTCCACGGCCACTGACGGGTTGCGAGAGGACCATTTGAGGAGTGGGAGTCGATGTTGCAGCCGGAGTCGGCGTGCCGACGGCGGGAGTCATCTGCATCACGGGGACCGGGGCAGGCGTGGATGCCGTTATTGGTGGGTTAGAAGCAGCTGCCGCGGCAGAGGCAGCCTGATACGCAACAGCGATGGAAGCAGCAGCGGACATGTCCTGGTCATTGGGCAAGTCTGTTGGAATGCTGCTGAGGGGGGCAGGAAAGTGGCTAGGAGGGTCATTTTCCTGCTTAGAAAGGACTGTAGGGAACTGGTCAGTCGCCCCATCATGTTGTTTGGCTAGGGATGCTGAGAACTGTGAGGCAGCATCGTTTTGCTGTTGCTGCTGAGTGGCCTGCTGCTGAGTTTGGGTCTGCTGCTGCTGCTGCTGTTGTGGCTGTTGTTGCTGTTGTTGTTGCTGACGCTGTTGCTGTTGCTGTTGTTGCTGCGGTTGCTGCTGCTGTTGCTGTTGCTGTTGTTGCTGCGGTTGTTGCTGCTGTTGCTGTTGCTGCTGTTGCTGCTGTTGCTGCTGCTGCTGCTGCGGTTGCTGTTGCCGAGCCTCGTGCTCTGCTTGGAGAAGCTGTGCTTGTGCGTCCGAAGCTGCCTGAAGCACCTGCAATCCATTTGTTGCATAAACATGGGCAGTAGCCGCTGCGTCACGTTGGTTCTCCTGATGCTCCTGATGTGGCTCATTCACGTGAGTAGCCTGCTGTGGCTGTGCTAGAAGTTCCTGCTTCAACAGCGTCTCGGACGACTCTACGTTTTCTGCAGCAGCGACGGCCACTGTAGCAGCAACAGCTTGTTGTGCGTGGTCTTGAGTCCGAGGCACAGAGTCTGCAGGGCCAGATGGCGTCGCAGACATTGAGCTTGAATCATCTGCCATGGCGACAGGCGAGTCTTACGAAACAAGAGTAGCGAGAAGAGGGGGAGGAAAAGAAAAGCAGAGAAAGAATACGGGATCGCCAAGGAAGCGACACAATCGCCGCCTGGTGGGATCTTCGAATAGACCAGTTCGGTCTTTGTGGGTGCTGGCTTGGAAAGATGTAAGTCGCGTCTTCTCTGGCTGATATTCGGGAAGCGCGCGGTGTTTTGTCGGTTATTGTGTGGCAGAACAAGAAGAATTGAAGCTTGGTTTCTCAACTGACTGGGGAAAGGTTTTGAGGAAAATGGTTCAGGAAAAAAAGAAGGGGGCGGGCCTGGTGTGGATACGGACCCACATTATGTCGATGTAGTTTTATTATGGGAGTTTCCACCCGCACACCAAATCTCAATCCAGCCAATAAGATGGTCACAATTCTTTTTTTAAAGCGGGGCCAAATCTGAGCAGAACAAGTTAAAAAATCATCATCAATCAGCAGCTGAGTAGCAACAATGTTGATCTTCTTCCTAGAAATCGCAACAAAAGCACGGCAAAGCATATAAACAATTGAAACTAAGTGCTTTGATCTTCCACAGAGATTGTGGCAATTATCCAACATGTTCTTGTGTTATGACTAATTCTGCCACATGCTCTGCAGCGCCTTTCGTTCACTAGCCTCGACCACCGCTCCTCGATGATTCTGTCGCTATCTGCGTGTTGATGTCCTCTTGGTCAATTGCTTGCCTACAATCGTCTACAGTCATCGATCGTTCCTGTGTTTTGTAGTTCCCTTCATTTGCTCTGCGCCGCTTGCTAAGCGTCTTGTTTGACTGTCGAAGCATCTGGTCCTCAGACTTCAACAACGTCATCTCATGCATTATTGCCTTGTCCCCTTGAAAAATGGCTTGAGCGTCTCAAGAATAGATGCTAGAGAGTTGCTTTGATGCCGCCTAGTTCGTCTTTCAAAGTGTTCAGATTGAAAAGCGGCCTCAAATAGCGTCTTTAGTGTCTTAGGAGCCCAAGGGTCGGGAAGGCTGGCCTCCTCCCCGGCCGGTGTCGGGGTCTGTCGCTGCACATCAAGCTTAGAGATGACACTTTCTAGATCTAAAGGAACAAGTCCGGCTCCTCCTTGTAATGTTTTTCAAAGCCAACCAAGTGTCGGCTTTCGTGCCCGTCAAATATCAGAAGGCGATGGCGACCGCCGGGTCATGGCTTTGTGTGCCAATCAAAGTGTTTAGGCCGCTCAAGGCCTGTCTCATTGTTAGTCCGGCCATTGTGAGTTTCTGTAACATCTCTGGTGATTGGGCCATGGCGACAATTCTCGATGGCTAGACCAACAATGATACGGTCTTGGGTGACTCAAGCACTTTGATCCACACACCAAGGCCCGATCAATCGGTCGCCATTGCCATCTCTTTCTCGATGTGCATGACAGCCATCGCTCAGTCGAATTCGAGAAATATCGTGAAGTCAACCGCATCATCACGCTGTGAATGCCCCCCATTTGTTTCACTTACTCCAACCTGTTGATGTCGGGTGCTTTGGACTGCTCAAACAGACCTACCGTCGAGAAGTTGAGCCAATCAGATGCTCTGCTACCCATGTTTCGGAGACTGAGCATAGTTGTGCACAATGATAGAACTTAACTCCTTGATAAATCCATAGAAAGTCAAGACATAGCACAACGACCGAATATAGATAGGAACCCTCTTCTATTACCCCTGCTTACTATTGCGGACCATTAGAATCTTGCTCAGGTAGATATTGCTACCAGTTCTAGTGCATCAGTAGCCCAACATTGACCTTTATTTTAATAGGCAACCAGTTTTGCTAGTGTAGTCATGGCTAGCTTTGCCACCCTCGCCGCTGACCTTCCATCACCCCCACCTCTTGATACTTCCGTCTTCACCTACTCGTTAATACCTATCTAGTTCATCTCATCCTCCCGGGGATATAGGATATGGAGCTGTATTTCCGATGATTGATGATGAGTTAATGAGTTAGGGCGGTGTCACTGTAGCCTTTGTTCTTCGTGGGATCGGGCCCAAGTTCAACCTTGTTGTAATAGCTGTATACGCATCTGGGGTGCGCCTTCGGGCGGAATCAGCCCAGTCTAGAAGCTGGTCATTCAAGCTATTTATGCAGAGAGCCGAGCAATCAAGCCGTTTATCGTGGGGGGGAGGCAGGCAGTTGATTAAGAGAACTCCTATTCGCACATTTTACCTCCTCGATTCAAGAAGGTCTACTTTGGGTCTCTTGCGCCGAGTGTTGTATGCAGCCTCCTCCGCCCCCACCCCCTCTGTCTTCTATTCTGCAGTGTCTCCTGTGGTGCCTCCTGTGGTGTCTTCTTTGGTGATATTGACAGTGTTATTTGCCGTGTTGCTGTCTTTCCTCTGTCTTGAATTGTCTCCATATACCGCTAATCCATTGCTGCGAGGCTATTGTCATATTTCCAGTGACTGCGGTGGCGCTGTACTAAGGAAGCTGTACGGCGGGAGCCTTGATCTGGTAAGCTATATTGCTTCCTACAAAGGCCAGAACAAGACCGTATAAAAGGTATGCAAGTAGATAGACTTGAAGCCTGTACGCCTGCAATATAGTGGCGTTGCTTGGCAAGAATACCAACACAGATACATGATACTTAGCAAGGGATACTGCTGCATGACTTTGTCGAATACGCTCTTCTTGTCCAGCAATTTGTGAACTAAACCTTTTTGCTTATTTCGTAAAAGCTCTGGAATAACATCAAAAACCTTCAGGTCATTAGTACCTCTGACTAAATAGCTGTTGAGCCCACGATGTGCCAGCTCTGCTAGAGACGTGGTTCGTTCGTAGTTTCTGATATACTTAGTAAAACAACCTGCCCACTGTTGGCGTACTGGTCAGTATTCGCGTTTTATACAAGTAATGATCTCTGGCTGACCTTCGAATTTAGTCTGTAGACGGCCCCAGGCTTCAGAAAACTGGTTCTCTGACGACGAAAAGCCATAAACTTCCACAAGTCATCTAGACCTTGCCGTCCGTGTATGTCCTATTTGTCCAGGAGGAGATGAAGGGATAGACAGTATTTGACGATTTAATGCCTCTATTTGATCTTCCGAATCAGTAGGAACAGCGTCAGTATCGTCAGGTGTTGTGGCGGCTTTTTCCACTTGATCTTTATGTGGAAGACGATGTTTGAATTGGCATGAAAAATGCAGAGCTTTTGCGTGAGATACGACATACGTCTGCAAAGTGCCAATTTCAGTGCATCCTCATTGTCCGCAACCACTACATTCGGTTGTCGTACGTGGTGTTTTGGCGTACTGCTTCAATACAAGACACATGCCAGTCGCATGTCTCTTCTTTTTCATTGTGTATGAGACCCCATAAGATGGGTATAGTTTGCTTGGTATTGCTTACCATTGCCAGTAAATAATGGCATCTTGAACCTATTGGTCCTGTACATACAATCCACAGAAAGCCTGAGGCACTGAAATTTGGCGCGCGAAAAGGACCTCTCTTTATTATTCGGGCTTTGTTTTGAGTCGTGTTCATTGGTATTAAGACTTGGCGTTAGTTATCTATAATATATCCGTCAATCGTAAAAAAGACATTCGAAACATGAAAAAAAGGTAAATAGCAGGAACCAAAAAATAGACAAACACCTAGGCCTCCAACCTACCGCTACTCAGTGTGAAATGTATTGGAAGCATGCCGAAACATCACCCTCCCCACTTTCCTGCCGTAGTAGTAGATCTTGTATCTTGGATAGCCCTTCGTTGATGAAATGGTTCCATGTGCTCGTGTCACCGTAAAGCATAGCCGGTGCCTTGACAAACTGTCGTCCATCCGGCTTACACCGCTTGCACTTGAAAGTGTCGTGCGTATCTGACTTGGTACCTGGCCGGTACTGGAATAGCTCGCGCAAACTGTCGAGCGAGAAATGCCGCTCCACGTCTTCTGCACTGTCGACAACGCACGATGACAGACTCTGCTTGTGGCTTTGACGCTGGAAAATCTTTTCTTCAATCGTGCCCGTGGCAATGAAGCGATACACAAAGCAATCCTTCTTTTGGCCATCACGCCATACACGGGCCAGGGCTTGCTGGTCCGAGGCCGGATTCCAGTCGGGATCGAACAGCACGAGGCGATTGGCGCCTATAAGGTTGATACCGCACCCGCCGGCCTTCGAGCTCAGAAGGAAGACAAACTCGGACCCGTCAGGGTCGTTGAAACGATCGACAAGCTTTTGGCGTTTGCTGATATTCATTGTTCCGTCTAGACGCAGGCAGCCGTACTGTCGGCCGCGACAGAGGCGCTCGAACAGGTCAAGAGTCTGCGTGTAGTTGCTGATGAGAACGATTTTGTCGTTGGTATCCGCACGAATGCGCGCCAGCATGCGGTCTAGGACCTGCATTTTGCCCGAGTACCAAGGCTTGATGTCACGATCTCTTCCACGAGCATCTTTGGGAACATAGTCCTCTGGCCACGTTTCCTCCGAGCCGGGAAGGTCCTCGCCAATGTTGAGCAGATCGGGGTGGTTGCAGAGCTTTTTGAGGATGTTGATTGCTTTGAGCGGCTGGGAGCCTTTGCCGCGTAGCAGGGCCTGAATGCCAGGACTGGTAATGAAATAATTATACAGGCCGAGCTGAAACGGTGCTAGGTTGCAGAAAACAACGTGCTCATATTTTACAGGCAAGTATTTGGATAATATGTCGTTGGTACGACGGATGATGAATTTGTTGACAATTCCAAGGAGCCCAGCAAGGCATTCGTCGCCCTTTTGACGTTCTTGTTCTGTTGCATCGGCATCACGACCACGTAAAATAGATAGCTCGAAACGTTTACGGAATTCGATGCGAGTGCCTAGTAGGTCGGGATTTGCGAAACTAATGAGTGAAAAGTATTCTGAAAGATCATTCTGAATAGGCGTTCCAGATAGAATAACCCGGCGAGTTACATTGAGACTGTTGAGGGCACTGAACGTCTGGCTGTCGCCATTTTTCAAGCGATGGCCTTCATCGCATAGCATGAGGCCGATCTTGGTGTGTTTCAACTCTTCAACGTTTAGACGGAGCGTCTCATACGATACAATGATGACAGGCCGAGTCACAGCTCTGCCGCTGGCAATAGCCCACTGCCTCAATTGGCGAGTTAATTCTTCTTTGGAAGCCTTGCCATCAATAGCAAAGGGCGTGATAGCATCTGCCCCAAGCCATTTAACCAGCTCGTTCGCCCAATTGCGCACTAAACTAGACGGACATGCCACAACGGCCTTTTGGATAGTAGGCTTCCCGGCATCTGGCGATTGCTTGAGAAGAGTCCAAAGAAGGGTGATGCACTGCAGGGTTTTTCCAAGCCCCATTTCATCGGCCATAATGCAGCCGTTGGCCTTTTCATCAATCATGCCGGTGACGCAGCGGTACATGAACTTGACACCTTCAACTTGATGAGGGCGCAGAACTTTAGCAAGCCGTGGGTCTATGACAACGGGAACACGGGGGTGGTCGCCCTCCACCTTCTTCTTGATGCCAAGGATTTCAGCAAGACTCTTGTGCACAAGCGGTGCATCCAACTCCTGTGATGGTGTTTCCTTAGTTTCGGAAGGGGCATCTGCAGCTTTGGCATCTTCGATGTTTTTCGGCTTTTGGTCGATGGTGGGGTCATAAAGCACAATAGCGAATTCGCCGCTGGGGTCATGAAGCGGTTTTGCAACAAAGGAAGCGCCTTGTCTAAGGCCCAGAGTAGGAGGCGGGCGGTTAGAATTGAAGTTGACTGAGTCTTTGTTGATCAAAGGGACGTTGAACCGTTTTCTAAACACTTCAGTTTTGTCCTTTGGTTTGAAAACGCCATATTTGTTAGCTTCGCGAGTGGCCAGACCAAGCCGATCTTCATTTGACCATGCCACACTGCCATCCTCAGTAGCGTCTGTGCCGCTGTAATCGACCTTGCGTTTCTTGCGGGACGGCCGGTTTGTCACAGGGGAAGCATTAGCTGTGCCAGGACATCTAAATGGCTTAAACAGCGTGTCGCGAGCGCCTTCAGTGGGTTGCCAGCGGCCACCAGGACGTGGAGTTGACTTGGACACTGCAGTAGGGGTGCCACCGCGTGGAATTGGAGTGCTAGGCGTCGAGCTGGCCCTGAAGACGGACGAATTAGTACATGTGGACTGTCTACGTCATTCCAGAACTCAAGACTTACATGATTGTCAAAAGGATTAGCAAGTGCACGGGATAAACATGGACAAAACAATGTGGTTTTAATTGGAAAGAGATAGAAAAGATCAAAAAGGCCAGTCAATCAATGTGAAGACTGTAGAAAAAAGAGGCCGAAAAATGAAAGAGGAAAAGTTTTGCTATCGCCGTTTGCTATGACGGGAGTTCTTTCTTTATTTGAGGATCGGGGCTGGCTGCCTATTCGTGCCTTCCTCATTAACTTTGTGACCAAATAAGCAAGGTATGTGACAGCCCCCACGGCCACGGCTAAATTCGCGCTGAAAAACAATTAATTTCGGGTCACGAATGGGACGCGCTATCACGTGGCATGACAGCGAACTGGCACGCTAGGGGGTCCCTAGGGTCACAGATGCGCCACCACCTATGGTGGGCCCCACCTGCCAGCTGGCAGGCGAAATCTGGGTGGAGCTTACAAGGGGCTAGATGGATGCATCTGGTTGGCTGGTCAGATTAGAGGGCTTGCGCTTGTGCTTTTGCTTTTGGGGGGATCTTTCTTTCTGTCTCTGCGCTGCCCATCGTTGTTTCCCACGATTTGTTAATACAGCGTTCTTTATACAAGTCTTCTGTTATTTTTGCTTATTATTCCTTTTTATTGTGTTTCTTGATTGTAAAATTTTAGTTCCCTCTTTTTTCCCTATTAACAAGCAATTATCGCGACGCTTTGTACTGCACGTGGAACCCGTCAAACTCAACATCACTGTCACATACAGCGCAAAGCAAGCTTCATAGCTTCTCGGTCATCCCAACCAAGCTTGTTTTCGCCTTGATTGACTGGCGTTCCCTTTTCCTACTTTCTTTTTACCACTTGGACAAGCCTTTAATGCCGCCCTGCTGGCGCATTTACCGCGAACCACAACACTACTACAGGCACATCCCCCCACAAATCCCCGACTAGCATTCTTTTAGAGCCAATGGCTTCCACCCCCGGACTAGCTGGCGACGCGCCCACCGCTTCGGACCCGACAAGTACTGATGTCGCGATGAAGGGTGCCGAACGGCCCGCCGGTGTGCCGTCTAAAATATTGGCCCACAACGCGCCACCGCCCAATGCGACCGCTGATGACAGTGGATCTGATGTCGATGCCGATGGCGACGAAGATGCCGACGGTGAGGCTGATGATGATGCCAATGCGACAGGTGTTGACTCTGCACAAGGCTTCAAAATCACACAGCGCAATTTGCTGGACGTAATTCATGATACTTCGGCATTCCTGTGTGACTACAAGGAAGAGTAAGTCAGTCTGCTGCCAGTCTTGTCACTACCTGGGCTCTATATTTCGTGCTCTTATTTTCGTTCTCTTGTGTTTCTAACTTTATTTCTAATTTGCTTACAACAGAGGCGAGGATGAAGAGCTGGCTGTCGGCTTCCAGCGCATTCCTAATAAGCGCCTGCTTCCATCCTATTTTGAAGTCATCTCCACACCCATTGCGTTTAGCACAATTAGAGTATGTTCTCTGCGCCCATAAAAACGACATTACCTGCGATTATTTGCTAACGATGCATTTATCAGGGCAAAATCTTGAAAAAGCAATACACAGAGTTCTCGCAATTCGTTCGCGATGTTGCCCAAATCTGCCACAATGCGCAAGTCTTCAATCGGCCTTCAGCTGGCATTTTTGGTGCTGCGGTGCGGCTTCGCGAGTTGTTCATCTCTGAGTTGAATAGGATGGTTGAGCGCGGCACCATTGAAGCCGCCGACGCAAAACTTCCAGATCTTGGCGAGCTTCCTTCTGCGGACGAGTCTAGTGGTGGCGAAGAAGAGGAAGAGGAGGAGGAGGAGGAATCCGCTGATGAAGCGCGCGTTAAGCGCCGCAAGCCCAATGGCGAGACCGGCAAACGCCGTGGCCGGCCCCCGAGAGTCCTCACCCCCACCGAGGCACGTATCATTGCCATAATTAAAGGCATTCGCCGGACGGAAGACAGCGATGGCGAGCTGTTGATCGAGCCCTTCGAAAAGCTGCCCGACAGAAACACCAACCCCCACTACTACCAGGTCATTGCGCAGCCCATATGTTTGGAGCAAATCAAGCGCAAGGCAAAGCGCAAGAAGTATCGTGCTGTGCAAGACGTTTTGCGCGACCTCACCACCATGTTTACCAATAGCATTACCTACAACGAGGAGGGCAGCGAGATCCACCAGGCCGCTACCAAACTTCTTGCCAGGGTATCTGAACTTGCCAATGAACAAACATCAAAGCCGGACAATTCGTTTCTCGACGACTCCGGCCGCCTGCCGCTCACCGAGGCCATGCACAACAACGCTACATGGAGAGTTGGAGACTGGGTACACATCCACAATCCCAATGAGCCCACCAAGCCCATTGTGGCCCAAATTTTCCGCATGTGGATGAACAATGACAAACAAACATGGATCAATGTGTGTTGGTACTACCGGCCGGAGCAGACCGTGCACCGATATGACAAGATGTTCTATCCACGCGAAGTTGTCAAGACGGGCCAGTTTCACGTGCATCGCATTGAGGAGATCATCGACTCATGCTTTGTCATGTTTGTCGGATCCTACAATAGAGGCCGGCCGCGTGGTCTGCCTGCAGACAAGACCATCTATGTGTGCGAAAGCCGCTACAACGAGGAGAAGTTCACCTTTAAGAAGATCAAAACCTGGGCCTCGTGTCTACCCGATGAAGTCCGAGGCAAGGACTATGAGATTGACTTCTATCCGCCTGGCCGCACGGTAATGGTCAAGGTCATCAGCCCCATTACCCACCTGCTGCCTCCCGATGCAAAAGAGACCGATGCAATGCCCAAACCCAACTGGGGAAATTCCCAAGCGCCACCGCTAATTGGCGCAGTGCATAAACGGCCTCGGGGCTCAAATGTAAGTCCCCCCCTTCATGTCATATTTCACGCTTTCAAGACGCCTGATCTGTCAGGGGTTTCGGCTATTTCTCGGATAAACGACCCATGCACCAGACCCCTGTTTTTCCGCGCTGTTTGCGCAATAGCTCAACTTTCTGCGCGTTGTTGCCTTTTTTCCTGCTGCCTCTTTTCCAGCCGCATTTTCATCGCTTCTCGCGCCTTGCATTTCCTTGTCAACGCATCACAAAACCTCATTCCTCCCTCCCCTTCACTTTACTGCTGCCTTCACTCAGAAAAAAAAATACCGTCTTTGCACTCCCCGCCTTAATTTCCCGTCAATTCGCCTAACTTTGTTTTAGGAATCGCCTCCTCCTCTAGAACCCACCATTTCGATACCCACTCAACAACCAAGCCCGCAGAACATTCCTTCTACCGCATACAACTCACAGGCTCCGATTCCTCCCCACGGATACCATTCCAGTCCGGCCCATATGCCAATCCAAATGGCACCTTCTAACCCTGGTCCCCCTAGTCAAACCCCCTTCATGGTTGCTCCCGGTCAGCAGCCTGTGCAGTATCACGGTCACTCACATCCTCTTGCGCAACCACACCCACATCCTATGGCTGTGCAACGACCGCATCAGCAACCCCAACCTATGATGCAGCCTCATTTCCAGCCACCTATGCAGCACCAGATGCCTCCCCAGATGAACTCCATGTCGCGCCCAAGCTCTGTGTCCGTCCCTGTCTCGGTTCCCGTGCCTATGTCTGCTGCCTATCAAGGAATTCCGGGCAATCAACATCCCAGCCGACCTATTTTGCCCCCGAATTCAACCCCGAATCCTGGGTACCAAGCCCAGTTCGTATCACAGCAATTTCCCCCACAAATGCCGCCCCAGTCGCAACCGCAACCGCTTCAGCCGCAGCAGCAGCAGCTTCCAATGCAGCCGCGCACACCAATGCCCATGGCCCCAGCACCAGTGGTTGCCCAATCCCACCCACCACCATCGCGATTTGAAGTTTACACACTCTCCGACGAGGCTAATGAAAAGATACCCAAGTCTCTCTCACAAAAATTCCACACTGATGAGCAGGGCCGCATTTTGTTTTTTGCAGCTCCGCCTTTGGCGCGCGTGCATGCCGGCAAGTCACGCCATGCTGCAGCTCTTGGCCATTCAGCCCGCTACCTCTCTGGTCGGGAGGAGTGGCTCGAAGAACGCGAGCGCAAGCGCAAAGCTCGGGACAAAGCGCTGAAGGAAAAGGCCGACAAAGACCAGGCTTCTCACCAGGCAGAAGCAGAAGAGCAAACAAACCAGGCCATCGATTTGACGGCGAGCATCATCAGCAAGTGGTGTCAGGCGAACCTACAGGAGGCCAGCAAAATGAATGCCTCGGTCCACGGTTAGGCCCGATATAGCATGAACAAAGTGTCTATGCTACATGGATGATGCCCCCCAAAGGCGAAAAAAACATTGATTTGGAGACGGGACAGCGGTGGAAGTTTTGTTCGGTTGGCGAGTGAGGTCTGGAGTCACTGTTGTTTTTTTTGTTTTTTTGCCCATGCTGTCATGTTATGAGTATGAGATAGTGTGCTAGTATTAGTACACGGAGTTCATTGTTCTACCTTGGCGTTGTTTTCTTCTGCTATCTCTTCATGTCTTGTCTTTCCACAAGCAGATAATATTTACTGAATACCACCTAAACGAAATGGTGCTAATTATGAGTTGGATTGAGCCCATCATGGGCTAACCCTAAACACAATCACCCAGGGTTTATAGCGCTCTTTCTCTGTTTTAATAGTTTCACTCCCTTTCAAATGAACGTGTCCACAATTTTACGCTGCAAGGAGAAGCTCTGGTAGGCCAAGCTTTGGCATCGTGAAGCTTCGGTTTAGACCCTCAAACAACCCACCAACGAGTAGATGTTTGCAACAGCTACGAAGACCCGATTATAGCCTGACCTTTTTATAGTTCCTTTATCTGATTCTTCATGCTTGCTTTTTTGCATAGCTTTCTTAAATAACAGGCAGACAAGCTGGACCCCACCAACTGTTGAGAGCTCATCTGGCTTCAGAGAGACCGAAGTAGACAACAGAGAGCGTTATGAGGCAACTTGGCATTGTTGCTGCTCTTCTGGCAGCATTGCCTGCTTCTGCAGTGCCAGCCGTCGATATTTCCATGCAAGCTGCGTTCCCGTCGCCACCGTATCTTCTTGAACTAATGTGGGTTTTCTGCTCGTTCATGTGAAGCTCGCTCTTCATTCTATTTTATTTGCATCAATGTGCCGTTCTGATGAGCTGACGATCTCCCATTCTAGTGAAACTGCTGCCGGCGAGAATGCCACTGCTTATTATCCGATCCTCGACAAAGTTGCAAATGGCTATTTCAACGGCATTTCTTCCGACAAAGATCTCTATGAAGCATTCTTGAGGTTGCTGTCCGAAGACGGCTACGTCACTCGCCCCGACATGCTATCTACTTTTAATTTTGCACTTTCTATGCGCACTGCTGCACCGCGTGTTGAGGCTCACTACCAATACTATGCCACTGGAATCGAACCCCACCTTGGCCCACACACATCTGACAAAGACTGCAATGTCTGGGCCTTGATAGACGGTCAAAGGTACTGTTCCCCCGACCTCGCCCTCGCCAAAGACAAGGGCACTACGATCAAGGGCTTGCAAGCTACAAATCTTCCCTTTGACCGCATCCTTGGCGCCGGAGTTCCCGCTGTCCTGTATGCCGACATCAGCGACCCAGCATTCGCTCCATTCCATAAGGCCATGATGGCAGCTGCCCAAAAGGGCGAGGTATCATACCGTTTACGCCACCGCCGGACGGTGTCACATGGGACCCCGGAGCCTTTGCCAGTCAATGGATATGGAGTTGAGCTTTCGCTTAAGCGCACTGATTACATTGTCATCGATGACCGTGAAACGGGCGACCAGCTAGCAGTCAAGGACACCACCGACGATTTGCAGGTTGTTCTGAACGATGATGAGGAAGTGGCTGATCTCAAGCCATTAAGCAAAGCCGAACTGCTCAATTTAGGTCTCAGCACCACTTCGTACATTATGCAAAGCCCGAACCCATTCGATACACTAGTCAAGGTGTCGCAGGACTTCCCCAAGTATTCCGCCAAGTTGGCAGCCCATGAAATCGCGAGCGAGATTTTGGAGAAGCGTCCTAAAAGAGATGCCAATACGCCTGCTGGCCGCAACATGATGTGGATCAATGGTGTACAGCAAATTGAGCGTCAGATCGAACCGTTCAATCTGCTAGAGGCGCTAAGACGCGAAAGAAAGCTTATTCAGGGCGTTCGAAGTCTGGGCTTGAACGCTAAACAAGCCAATGCCTTGCTGGGCCATAATGCTATTACTGGCTCTAAGATCAGCGAAGATGGCATAAGATATGACTGGAGAGATAATTTGGAGGGCAACAGAGTCATCATGTGGATGAATGACTTGGAAAAGGACCCTGAATATGCCCAATTCGACCGATCTGTCAAGGCACTTTTGCGGCAAAATTTCGGTCAGATCCCTCCCATCGCCAGAAACGTCTTCAACTTGATCGTCCCTATTGACTTCACTACTGCCGCGGATGTTTCACTTGCTGGGCAGTTGTGGGGGCTCTCTCAGCGAGGGCTCCCTATAAGATTTGGCATTGTTCCCCTATTGCCATCTGACACCGCTGCTGAGATTAGCAAGGCTCTCTACCACCTATATCACAAATATGGGTTTGAAGTCATGCTGCAGTACGTTTCTGAGGCTGGCATGCTGGGAACGCTCGAAATCCAAAAGAAGGTCTTCGATACTGTTGTTTCAGGTGTAAGCAAGGCAGCTGAAGGCGGAGATGCTCCCATGTCTCTGGCCGATATTCTCATTGCAGACTCTTCAAAAAACCAGATTGAAAAAACTCGCAGTTGGATCAAGCGTATGGAAGCCTCCTCAGACGTCCCTCCTTTCCTAGTCAATGGTGTTATGATGGCTCGCACTGAGAGATGGATGCAATCTATGAGCCAGCGCCTACAAATAGACCTACATCTGCTGCAGGATGCCATCAGAGAAAAGGCTCTGACTGACGATGGCGAGCCACTAGAGTTCTTTTTGCAAGATGCTGTGCTGCGGCGCAACAAGTACATCAACCCCTCTGGGGAGAAAGATCCTCGCGTTTTGGACGTTGGCAAGTTATACTTGGATCACAAGAACCTATTTGACAAGATTTCTACTATTGAGCCGTTGGAGGATACTACAAAGGAGAAGTGGGCAGCTATGACTCTTGTGGTCGACCTGACGAGCGATGCAGGTCTACAAATGCTTCTTAATGCATTTGCATTTGTTGAAGCCAATGATGGCTTGCGCCTTGACATTATTCACAATCCCGTCGAAACTCGCGGTGCTTCTCGTGTCAATGAGGCCCTCTTCGTTAATGACCCAGACGTTCAAAACATCAATCAGCTGCGCGATTTCTTAAGGCCTGATGGACATGCTGCTGATGAATCCTTTGATATTTCCCTTGAATCGTTCTTGCTAGCCACCAATATCCAGCCGGGCTCTAGCATGGTTATTCTTAATGGTCGCATGATCGGGCCTATTGCAGACGAAGATGCGTTTACCACAGATGATTTCCAGCAATTCCTCCTCAACGAACGTCGGGTCCGCATTTTCCCCATTTACACTGCTATAGACGACCTCGAGCTCGGCGATATTATTAGTGATGCCCTTGAGGTAGCCAAACTAACTTCAATCACAGCTTTGTCTACTATTAGCGATCTTCCCCAAGGCATTTTTGACTCAGTGCCTACTATCCGCGCCAACATCTGGGATAAATGGGACGACAGCTACGCATCTTTCGAGGTCGGCGATGCCGAAGAGTCCAATGTGCACGTTGTTGTTCTTCTAAATCCAGTTAGCGAGCAAGGACAGCGCTGGGCTGGTATTCTCAAGGTGCTCTCAGAACTTGACGGTGTCTACATCAAGGTCTTCTTGAACCCCTCAGAAAAGCTGACTGAGCTTCCTCTCAAGCGCTTCTGGCGCCATGTTCTGGCTTCCCGGCCCACCTTTGATGCTGAGACCGGAAAGGTTGAAAAGCTCCACGGTCTTTTCAAGGGGCTTCCCTCTGAGGCTCTGCTCAATGCGAAGCTAGACGTTCCTCCTCTGTGGCTAGTGGCACCCAAAGTTTCAGTGCATGACCCTGACAATATCAAACTCAGCACTGCCAAGGGAAACGTTGAAGCAGTATACGAGCTCCAGAGCATTTTAATTGAGGGTCACTCACGTGATGGTGCCACCACCCCCCCACGCGGTGCGCAGCTTGTTCTAGCTACGGAAAAGAACCCCCATCAAGAAGACACCATCATCATGGCTAATATTGGCTACTTCCAGTTTAAGGCCAATCCAGGCTTCTACAGCATCCAGCTTTTGCCAGGCCGTAGCTCGGATATTTTCGAAATCGAAAGTGTTGGGGCCAAGGGATTCCGTCCTGTTGCGGGTGACAAAGGCACCGAAGTCTGTGTCATGAGTTTCCAGGGCAAGACGTTATTCCCTCGGCTCGTGCGCAAGCCTGGTATGGAAACTGCGGATGTTTTGGACGTGGGTGACGAGGGCGACTCGCTTCTGGCTAAGGGAAAAAAGCTAGCCAGCGGACTTGGGTTATTTGGCAGTAAAAACAAAGGCCAGGAGGAGCAGGCCGAGATCAACATTTTTTCTGTTGCTAGCGGGCACTTGTATGAGCGCATGCTCAGCATCATGATGGTTAGCGTTATGAAGAACACTAAACATACCGTCAAGTTCTGGTTCATTGAGCAGTTCCTGTCTCCGTCATTCAAGGATTTTATTCCATTCCTTGCTGAGGAGTATGGCTTCAAGTACGAGATGGTGGCATACAAGTGGCCTCACTGGCTGCGTGGGCAGAAAGAAAAGCAACGCGAGATTTGGGGCTACAAGATTCTCTTCCTGGATGTGTTGTTCCCTTTGTCTTTGGACAAGGTTATCTTTGTCGATGCTGACCAGGTGGTTCGTACCGACATGATCGACCTAGTCAATGTGGATCTCGAAGGTGCTCCCTACGGCTTCACGCCCATGTGCGACTCGCGTGTTGAGATGGAAGGCTTCCGGTTTTGGAAACAAGGCTACTGGGCAAACTACCTACGAGGCAAGCCGTATCATATTTCGGCATTGTACGTGGTGGACTTGAAGCAGTTCCGGCGCCTTGCGGCGGGAGACCGGCTCCGTCAAACATACCACTCGCTCAGTGCCGACCCTAATTCTCTATCCAACCTGGACCAAGATCTGCCCAACCATATGCAGTTCCAGCTGCCAATCCACAGCCTATCGCAGGATTGGCTCTGGTGCGAGACGTGGTGCAGCGATGAGAGCCTGAAAGAGGCCCGCACAATCGACTTGTGTAACAATCCGGAAACAAAAGAGCCTAAGCTTGATCGGGCACGGAGACAGGTCCCAGAGTGGACGCAGTATGACGACGAGATTGCTGCAGTAGACCGAAGAAGGCGGGGGTCAGCGACGGAGGAGAAGAAGGGGGCGAGGACAGAGGAAGAGCCCGAAGCAAAGAACACCAAGAGCAGATCTTGGGAGGAGCCCCCAGCAGTCGTCACAGAAAAGGACGAGCTATAGGTAGAATACATTTGGCGTTTTGGCACTCAATATACATTGTATTTCCTTTCCAGCTACTCATTTCTGTTGCTGGCGCTGTCTAGTCCTTCAACATGCTTGTCTGTTTTACACGAACAACACAGGCTGAAGGTGGTTGCACACATGTGCCGCCCTAACCCTAACACAAGCAAGGCTGATCATCGGTAAATCTACCACATGCAACTATTGTCCACCTTGTCCACTATTTTAAGTGGGGATCATAATGAAGATGCTTCCGTCTATACTATGCTTTGAAATGCCCCACTTCTAGCTCAAGGTACGTATCTGTAACTAAAGGGGACACGCATCAGTTTGTTGCGACTTGGCCTCAGCCAGCCAGACCCGGAGCTTTGAGATAGTTCGTAGCGAGCCTTGGGCCTTTGTAGGAGCTTGTTTGTCTGTGTCTTTCGAGAAATAGTTGGTTTGCCCGTAGGCGTCCTGGACTCTCCTGTATTTTTTCGCAGCTTCTTATGGCTTTTGTTCAACGTGGCTCGTAGGTAGAGCCATTTCCCCTGCCCTTGCTATTATAGGCGGTCAGAGCCCTAATAGCCCTAAGGCTGGCTGTTGTTTTAGTGGCTAGCCCCCTGCCCTTCCCCCTGTAGCTCTTGGTCCTCTTACGATTTGGCTGTAGCCTTTGCTCTCCACACCTCTTCGAAGCCCTCTGAACTATCTACACATCTTCTCTTGCTGTCCTGTTCTTTTTCTCTGGCTTCATCTCCAAAATCGACGGCTAGCCATTGAAGTGCAATTGACGACTTGAATAGCACGGCACAGCTTTAATTCTTGTTGTTTATTTTTTCATTTCCTTTCCTTTTTTCTTTCCTTTTTATTTTTTCTATTTTTTTTTGCTTTGCCGCCTCCCTTCCAGTGATCTCCTCTCCTCGATTCCCATCCTCGTCCTTCGTCTTCATCCTCGCCTGCGGCCTCTTTTGCTCGTCTCGTTCTCTAGCCATCACATTCCCAGCGGCGCTGGCGCTTTCATCATGTCTACGACCTCGTCCATGCTGACAAAAGTACGACAAGCTTTCCATCTCATAAGTTTGGACTATTTACAAGGTGGTGTGGGCTTGGGTCGCGGGGCAAGAAGCTGGGCCTGCGTTGATCTGTTGTCAACTGCCTCTTCGCCTACTGGCCTGCACTGCACACTTTCCATAATCTGGATCACTATGCCCATCACTGTCACTACCAGCACCGCTAACTTGCCCTGTCTCCCTCTAGTTCGAGTCAAAGTCCTCGCGGGCTAAAGGCATTGCCTTTCATCCTAAGCGGTGAGATCCATCTCACGATACTCCCTCTCCCCTTACAACTAATACTAACACCAGCTCGCCGCTCTCGACAGGCCATGGATCCTTGTGTCCCTTCATTCATCCACCATCCAGCTCTGGGACTACCGTATGGGAACTCTGATCGACCGCTTCGAGGAACATGATGGCCCTGTTAGAGCTGTCGACTTCCATCCCACACAGCCGCTGTTTGTTAGTGGTGGTGACGACTACAAGATCAAGGTCTGGTCGTATCAGACCCGGCGGTGTTTGTTCACCCTCAATGGCCATCTTGACTACATCCGCACCGTCTTCTTCCACCGCGAGCTGCCGTGGATTGTGTCATGCTCTGATGACCAGACTATCCGCATATGGAACTGGCAAAACCGATCGCTGAGTGAGTTTAGCAATGTTGATCATTTTTGGTTTTCACGTTTGCCACGTTGGTTTATTTCCTTTGCTAATGCAACGCCCCTCTCGACATTTAGTCTGCACCATGACTGGCCACAACCACTACGTCATGTGCGCCCAGTTTCACCCCAAGGATGACCTCGTCGTTTCGGCTTCCCTTGATCAGTCTGTCCGTGTCTGGGATATCTCCGGCCTGCGCAAGAAACACTCAGCCCCGACTTCATCCTTGTCCTTTGAGGACCAAATGGCTCGGCGCAACCAGGAACAGGCCGACATGTTTGGCAACACCGATGCCGTTGTCAAATTCGTGCTTGAGGGACACGATCGCGGTGTCAACTGGGTTGCTTTCCACCCCACTATGCCTTTGATCGTGTCCGCTGGCGATGATCGCCTGGTTAAGCTATGGCGGATGAGCGAAACTAAGGCTTGGGAGGTTGATACCTGCCGTGGCCATTTCCAGAACGCCTCCGCCTGCTTGTTCCACCCGCACCAAGACCTGATTCTATCTGTTAGCGAGGATAAGACCATTCGTGTCTGGGACCTTAACAAGCGCACTGCCGTGCAATCCTTTAAGCGTGAGAACGAGCGCATGTGGGTCATTGCTGCCCACCCTGAAATCAATCTCTTTGCTGTTGGACACGACAATGGTGTCATGGTGTTCAAGCTGGAGCGTGAGCGCCCCGCCAGCGCCATCCACCAGAACTCGCTATTCTACATCACCAAGGATAAGCACGTCAAGTCCTATGATTTCAAGAAGAATCTCGAGGGTCCTACCCTCACTGTCCTCAAGAAGCTGGGTTCGGCCTGGACTCCTCCTCGCACCATGTCATACAACCCTGCCGAGCGCTCTATTTTGGTCACCTCCCCCGCTGACGGCAACTCGTACGAGCTCATCAACCTGCCCCGCGAAGGCTCGGGTGCTCTGGAATCACCTGATTCTAAGCGTGGCTCGGGTAACTCGGCTATTTTTGTCGCACGCAACCGTTTTGCCGTTCTTGATGTCGCTGCTCAGACTATCGAAATCAAGGATCTGAGCAACAATGTCACTCGTTCTTTCAAGCCTCCTGCTGGCACTACTGACATCTACTTTGGTGGCACTGGCAACCTGCTCATCATCACCCCGTCGGCTGTTTACATGTACGATATCCAGCAGAAGAAGGTTACTGCTGAGCATCCTGTCAACGGTGTAAAGTATGTTGTCTGGTCTAACGACAACCGCTATGTCGCCCTTCTGAGCAAGCACAACATCACCATTCTGTCCAAGTCCCTGGAGCATCTGAGCGGTCTACATGAGACTATTCGGATCAAGAGCGCCTGCTGGGATGATACTGGTGTTCTTCTGTACTCGACCCTCAACCATGTCAAGTACACCTTGTTGAACGGTGACAACGGCATTGTCCGTACCCTGGACCAGACTGTTTACTTGGTGCGTGTGCAGGGCCGCAATCTGTACTGCCTGGACCGCAACGCCAAGCCTCGCCTTCTTCCCATTGACCCCACCGAGTATCGCTTCAAGTTGGCGCTAGTCAAGCGTAACTACGAGGAAATGCTGCACATCATTCAGAACTCATCTCTGGTCGGCCAGTCTATCATTGCCTACCTCCAAAAGAAGGGATACCCCGAGATTGCCCTCCAGTTTGTCCAGGACCCTGCCACGCGCTTCGAGCTTGCTATCGAATGTGGCAACCTCGATGTCGGTCTAGAGATGGCCCGTGAGTTGGACAAACCCCAGCTCTGGCAGAGACTTGGCACCGAGGCTTTGGCCCACGGCAATCACCAAATTGTAGAGATGTGCTACCAGAAGCAGAAGAGCTTTGATAAGCTGTCCTTCTTGTACCTGTCAACTGGTGATCACAACAAGCTTGCCCGCATGGCCAAGATTGCCGAGCACCGTGGTGACTTTACCTCGCGTTTTCAAAACGCCCTGTTCCTGGGTGATGTTGAGGATCGCATCCAAATGTTCAAGGAAATCGACTTGTATCCACTGGCCTATATCACTGCCAAGGCCCATGGCTTGGAGGAGGAATGCCAGGCTATCCTGGAGGCTTCTGGCCTAACTGAGGAGGAAATCAACGCACCCGCCATTGGAGGCTCCCTGTCAGTTCCCAAGGCTATTGTCCCTACTCATGCTGCCAACTGGCCAACCAAGGCGTCATCGCAGTCGGTATTTGAGAAGGCTCTTTTGGGTCAGGTCGAGGGTTTGTCTCTCGAGGACAACCAGCCTACCGAGGACTTGATGGATGTGGATGGCGATGATGCCGCGACTAGCAAGGCTGGTGCTGGGGCCGGTGCTTCCGCCGCTCTGGAAGATGATGATGATGCTGCTGGCTGGGATATGGGCGACGATGCTGTGCCTGAAATCGAGGGTGACTTTGTCAACGTTGAGACTGCTGAGGCTGGCGGCTCTGGCTTGAGCGAAGCCGAGATGTGGGCACGGAATTCACCCCTTGCTGTGGATCATGTCGCCGGTGGCTCTTTCGAGACTGCCATGCAACTACTGAACCGCCAGGTCGGTGCCGTCAACTTTGCGCCCATCAAGCCTCGTTTCCTGGAGGTGTTTTCGGCGTCCAAGACGTATCTGCCTGCATCATCTGGCCTACCTCCTCTAGTCAACTACATCCGGAGAACATTTGAAGAGACGGATCCGCGGTCCGTCCTACCGATTGTGCCGCGTGATCTTGAGCACCTTGCTGCCCATGATCTGCAGCGTGGATACGATGCTATGAAGGCTAACAAGTTGGAAGATGGAATCACAGTGTTCAAGGGCATTCTGCATGCCATTCTTATTAATGCTGTGTCAAGCGAGGCCGAGGTTGCCGAAGCCAAGAAATTGGTGGCGTCTGCTGCTGAGTACACCGTGGCTATGGGCATTGAGCTTTCCCGTCGTTCCCTAGGCGCTCCTGCTGCCATTGCCGAAAATCCCGCATTGCTGAAGCGTAGTCTGGAGTTGTCCGCGTACTTTACAATCCCCAAGATTGAGGTTCCGCATAGACAACTAGTGTTGGGTGCGGCGATGCAACAGGCTATCAGAGCGAAAAACTACAATTCAGCGTTGAGCTTTGCCAGCCGGATTATTGCCAACGGAGGATCTGGCAAGATTGTTGAGAACGTAAGTTTTTTTTGTTCATTCTTTTTTTCTGTTCGTACATGCTGACCTAATATACCTCATAAACAGGCCAAGAAGACCAAGGCTCAATGTGAGCGCAACCCCAACGATGCCGTTGAGATCGACTTTGACCAATTTGCTGAGTTTGAAGTCTGTGCGGCTTCGCACACTCCTATTTACAGTGGCTCAGCATTCGAAGAGTGTGCCTTTGATGGCTCCAAGTACCAGCCCAAGTTCAAGGGCCAAGTATGCCGGGTGTGTGAAGTCTGTGAGATTGGCAAGCATGGTAGCGGTCTGAAGCTATTTGCTTAAGTAGCTGTAACAATGCGATGATGTATTTGAGTTGTTATCGTGGGAGTTGGTCTTTCTTTGCTGCTTGTGGTTGCGTTGCTTTTTTTGTTCTTTTTCTTTTACTATTTTATCCAGCGAGGGGAAAAGAGAAGATGGAAGGCATGGAGAGAAGTTGACGGGACTGCATTCCATGTGATTGATACTAGCACTTCTTACAGACATAGTCGTTTTTGTCCTGTTGGCTGCTTCGTCTTCTTTTTTTTTATATATCTAGATGCTATTTGTTTGTGATTTCTTTCTCTGTTCGTTATGTCGACTTTTGTCGTTTTGCTAGAGAGCTGATGAACGAAAACAAAAAAAAAAAACAACGAGCATTTGTACACAGAATATGGCAAAGGTTGGTGTTGGAGCATGTCTTTATTTCCGTCCTTGCTGTCTCGCTATGATCAGTTTATCTTGGTACCTCGGCATCAAAGGTCAAAACTCCACCCGAGTACGTCTTGAGCACCTTGGCTTGTAACAGCTGGTGCGCCTCCCACTGCATATCCACCACTACGATGTCCGCTCTTAGGCCTTTCTTCAGTGCCCCAGTCTCGTTTTCATCAAAAACGCTGTATGCCGTGCCTGCGGTAGCCGCTGTAACAGCATGGGCTAGCTCCAGGGCAAAGTGGGCGTTCACAGTGTCCGTGCTCAGCGGCTCACGTGCTGACCTCCGCGTGGTGGCTGTGTAAAGGTTGTGCAGCGGATCGAGCGGTGCCGATGGCGCGTCGCTGCCAATGGCTAGGACAGAGCCAGCATCAGCGAACTCGGGATACGCAAACGCACGTCCACAGCGGTGCGCACCGAGCAGCCGCGGCCACTCGCGGAGAATGGCTGGATCAGCATGCACCGGATGGATGCTGGCTGTGATGCCTAGTGCGCCGAGCCGCGCCACGTCTTCCGGCGCCGTCAGTTCCAAGTGCTCGATGCGTGGACGCAGCCGCGCCGGCGCATGTGCAGCAATGGCTTCCACGGCTACGTGCACTGTCTCATCGCCAATGGCGTGGAGCGCAACCTGTAGGCCGTGGTGCGTGGCGCGGGCGACAGCGGGGCCGAGCATGGCAGCGGTCCAGATGGGATCGCCGGCGGCCTCGCCCGAAGCGTAGGGGTGCTTTAGGGCGGCAGTGCAAGCATCGATGACTCCATCGCAGATGAACTTGATGCCAGTGATGCGGCAGTCGGGCGATGTGGTGGTGTTGAATTGGTCGCGCAGAGCGGCTGCGCGGTCGATTTCGGCCAGCGTTTCCGCCTCTGTTGGTTTCGGCATTAGGCACCAGTAGGCGGCTAGGCGGACGGGCAGGACGCCACCACGCTGGCGGCGGAGCTCCAGGGCTGCTTCCCAGCCACATTCGTCCATGGCCATCTCAATCATGCCGGTATAGCCGGCGGCACAGTACGCATCTAGAGCAGCAGACAGCGAGGCAACTTTGGCATCCATTGTTGCCACCTTGGCCAGATGCGGCCACACAATAGTCATTACAGCGTTTTCCGATACTAGGCCAGCCGGCTTGCCGCTCTCATCTCGGGCGATCTTGCCGCCTTTGGGATCTGGAGTATCGGCCAGATCCACCTCTGCGAGAGCGGCGTCATTGCACCACTGGAAGTGCAAATCCTTGGACTCGATAAATATCGGACGGGGATCAACATCGGCCAACGCGGCGGCCGTAGCTCGGTCGCCGGTCATGTGGTGCATCCAGTGGCCAGCAAGAATCCGGGGAACCTCAGGGTGGGCAGCAGCATATGCCTTTAGTGTAGCCACAATGTCCTCCAGGTTTTGGCACTTGGCTAGGGAGAGCTTTGTCATGCTCTGGCCAGCGGTCAGTAAATGCATGTGGCCATCGATGAAGCCCGGCAGGATGAATTTGCCCTGCATGTCGGTAGCTTGCGCGAAGCCTGACTTGTCTGGGCCGCCAAGGCGAAGGATCTCCGGGTCGGATTCAGAGCCAACATGGAGAATGCGGCTAGAAGCAGGGTCGAATGCGATGCATGTCTCAAAGTGATGTTCGGGTTTGACCAGGCCTGAAGATTGGAAGATGCGGCCGTTGTAGAGAAGGGTGGCCATGATGAGATGAGGGTTGGGAGAAACAAGAAGAAGCTGGAGATGATGGATGGCCTCGGCGGACTGGTCGATGGACGGACGAAGCGGGCGAGGGATGAGGATAAGGGATGGTATTTATACCTGTTTCTACATCGTACTGCAGCTACAAGAAGCTGTCGTCATCCTCATTCTTTATCAATCAGTAGCTGCTCGTTAACAGCAACAGGCCCAAAAAGGAAGGGGAAGGTCAAGCCCCACCTGGATCCTTCCTTCCATTAGCTCACATTGTTGTGTAAAACGCTGAGAGAAATGAGGATAGGCAAGTCAGCCCGAAGCGTGGCTGAGTGTGGCGCCCGTTGGAGTGGCGCTGGATGTGGAGGGTCTGAGGCGCAACCCCTGTCGAGCCACAACAGCTGGGGCTCTATTTTTATCTTGGACAGTGGTCAATCTCCCACCTTTGCATGTTTCTCATGTTCTGAACATCGGCATGGCACAGCTTGAACAGATGCTATTCTGGTGCCGATCGATTCGACTGCCTTGTTGCTTTTCTTTGTTTACCTTTTAATTTTTCAACTTGCTTTGTTTTGTTTCCCATTTTCGCACGACTTTCTTTTTCATTTCTTCAGCTTATTACAGCTCTCAGTTGCCAGACTTCTAGTCTTCTGGCCGATCTGGTTAGCTGGAGGCTGGCAAGGCAGCAGGTCATGTAGCTCTGTAGTAGGACGAGAATAGGGAAAGAGAGCAGCCCTTTGATTGTTGGGTGTGCTTCGCCGGGGGGATGTGACGCCTGCAGAAACAGAACATGGTGTACAAGGTAAGCCAAGAAAGTGAAGCATCCCAGATCTAAGAACATGGCATGCAATTGATCATGCGAAGCTATTCATAGGAGGCAAGTGAGAAGTGGGAAGTGGGAAGTGAAGCGTAGTAAC
Source organism: Ceratocystis ficicola (assembly GCA_038407015.1). Classification (NCBI taxonomy): domain Eukaryota; kingdom Fungi; phylum Ascomycota; class Sordariomycetes; order Microascales; family Ceratocystidaceae; genus Ceratocystis; species Ceratocystis ficicola. Next base: position 33,975 of record JAZBQP010000103.1, read on the forward strand.
CAGCAAGCAGCAAGTAGTGGACAGAGGTTGGGGGCAGGACGCTGAAGGTGACGGGTGAGAAACAAGCACTTGTCCACTGATGACTACTCAATTCCCTAAAAAGATTTATGCTACGACATCTTGAGCTTCATCTAGTCCCACACTGGCTGCCGCCTGCTTTACCTTATGCCTGTTCCTAACTGACATCGCCTCTCACTTCCAAGAGCACAATCTGATTTTCAACACCGGCTTCTGTGGTGATTGGGCCGGCAGCGTCTGGCAATGGAACAAGAGACTAGCTGCTCTGTCTAAGAAGTGTCAGGATTTCGTTCGTGCTAGCCCTGAATCCTACACTGAGGCTTACTGGTTCACCAACTCCGTTAAGGTCTACAAAGCTATCACTGAGGAAGCTCCCAAGGCCCAGCCCACTGGAGTCCTTCCCACCGGTGTCTCCTCCACCCACACGGCCATGGCTACCAACACCTCCACCGCCTAAGCTCAATCGACTATTTGGCTGTAAGCCAGCCTGTCGGCTGGCTTCTCTCACTCTTGGAAGTTTTCAACTGTGACAACGATCAAAGATCATGCACAATGTATGCCCGTCATATATACATGCTTATTTCCATCATTTCACAAGTCATCACATCATCCAGCATCTTCCCTCGGCACACCATGGAATCCCGCTTTACTTGCATAGTTTCGCGGCTCATAGCATTTCCTTTACTGTATATTACTAAATAATAAAGTCAAGCTAATTGCATTACATCTGGTCAGTTTATTTGGTATAATTGCCGTGTCGTTTTTATGTAAGTGATTTCCCGTGTAACCAAGAAACGAGATGGAGAAACGACTGCCCTCACCTCTATTCGTCCTGTAAACTTGGCTGGCAGCTGGAAACGATCAAGAACCAAGCCTTCAAGGGGACTCTGGCAATTTCTTTACCCCATATTCGTAGTGCTTGTTGGCGCCCGCGGTGACCCTTTGGCCACATCGCCAAAACAGTGTTGTCTCTATCCACCTTTCCAGGCATCTGTTGTGGTCAAAGAGACTAACTATTGGCGGATCCTTCCATCGCACGATCCCTACCATGTCCACAACACCTTTTCCAGGGTGAATGTCCAATAAAGAGGAATCTTTTTTCTGCCGTCGGGCTTCACAAAGGAGCTACATAAGCTTGCCACTTCCCGCGTCAAAAGACGCCAACATAAGAGCGCTACAACTATATCCACCCATAGCCTATCGGGCCCTCTCGGTCCCATGCCATCAGACAACCACGCCGTGTAACTAGCTTGCGGAAGGCCGGCTGCCGCTATCTTAGCGGAGTGCAGTTCTTGACCCACCTGGCAATCGTCAGTTGTGGCTACACATCGTTGCACTGTAGAGCTTCAGCTAGTTCCTTTTCACATTCCCGGCCACAATGTCTTGCGTCAGCTATCCGGCAGTCTTCAGTGCCACCTGCACTTATAAACCAGGTAGGTACATTACTCACGCCACTTCTTGCTATATTGTTGTCAGCTAACTACAATCGGCCTATGTCTGTGAGATGGAACCTAATAGTTTCCTAGTACGGTAAGCATCAGCATCCTTAGATCGTAGCTAAATCAAGGGTAGAGAGTACCTATACCTTACCAAAAAGTCACTTGCTAGCCCCTATACATATCTCCTTAAATGTAATATTCCGCTCATCGAGCCATCCAGAATATATCTGTGGCCAAGCAAATTCAGGGTCTGTTTGAGTTGCCTCAGCCACTGGGCAATGGATCACAGAGGCAAGCCTTTCATCAAGCATTGCGGAAGGTCGATGAGAAGTGCAACTGGCTTTCGGAGAATAGCGCGTTATCACCCTGTACTGGCACATCTTCTCTGGCTCTCGGTCTTCCCGTGCTCATGCTATTCTATTCCACTACAGGGCGTCTCTGTAGATATCCTTCCATTGTCTGAAACCTGTGGGCAATACACTTGAGTTCACGTCCGCCCGGCTCAGACATGAAGTGAGGGCCAAGTGTTTTAGTAGAAAGTGTTGGACATAATAGCCGGGGTATTGGGGCAATTTTCTGAGCCGCAGAGGTAGCTAACAATGTCGAAGGAGGGCAGGTCGAGAAAAGGGGTTCTCGGCTAGCATTAAGCGATGTAGACGACAAGACAAGACACATGTGTATGCACGCGCGGGCCAAGGAGTAAACGTCACATGCACTGGCGGCTACACGCCCTACCACATAAACAAGAAGAGAAGTTTCGCTTCCACGATAAACTTAGATCCTGAATTAGCTTCGTATTCAACACACACGAGGAGTGGGGGTGTCGGACGAGGGGGGCTCTTGAGATGCTTCGTGCTGAGACTCTCCGCCTGTATGTTTACATGATTATGCTATATTCGACCGCTTCGCTCTGATCTTGATCGCTCAGTAGGTTGACTATCCATAGTGCTCGCGCTTAGTGTCCCTCGCTTCTATTCATGACGCGCTTACAAGACAAGAGCCGCTATCTTTGTTTTTCTATAAACACGCCACGCCACGGTGCCTTCTCCATAATCACTGCGCATTTGTCCAGACTATGTCGTGCCACTGCAGAAGCGCCAGGCAGTGCCCTACAGCAGTAGACTTCCGCTTAACCTCGCCTTCATCTCTACTGTTTGTGATGCAACCCTCCCCTATTTCACCTTACAGTCCCCATCTAGGCCATGTCATCTCCAGGTCGCCATCCACTCTTCGTCTCAATTATACTGTTGATCGTGTCTTAAGAGAGGAGAAGAAAAAGGTAAAAAAAACACTAAACAAAGCTCATCATGTGTTGCTTGCAAACTCGTAGCTCGTATCTGTATCTCAACGAATCACCGTTCAATACAACACCCCCATGCCATCTGCCCTTTTCTCTCTACACAATGCTCTCCAATCCCCGGCCATAATCTTGCACATTGGCAATCAACTCTCTGCCTACAAACGCATGCGGCGAGACGCCTTCCACTACCTCGCTCTCGCCGTCCGAGGAAGAGTCGTCCTTGTCCACTCCAGCCGCGGAGGCGGCAAGCTCCTTAGGCGTAGGGAAGATAATCAGCCCATCACGAATGGACCAGTTACGCCGGCGCGCAAACTGGATAACGGCGCCCTCAGACTCCATGAACAGGAGCGATTTGGCCGACAGGATCGACATGCTAGTGTATGCAGACTCGCTCGAAGTGGCAATTTCCGACCGGATGAGCTCTGACAGAATCTAAAAAGCAGGAAGATGAAAAAGTTAGAAAACAGCATCATACGAGCAATTAGGGGCGGGAAAAAAATCATGTACCTCGGTGAACACAGCATACTCCTCGCCCGGTACATGTTTACTTTGCAGTGCCTTCCACATCATGTCGTAGCGTCCCTCGGTGAGCCATCTCTCAAGCTGAATGGGGTAGCCCAGGAATGGGTCGTCGCTCAGAAGCTGCGCCAGCTGCGCACTGGAAATGGCCTCAACCTCCTGGCCATCGACAATCTTCTTGGGCACGGGGGCGTTGAGCAGGGGCTCCATCTCACAGCTGAAAGTAGCGTAGTCCGAGTTACTCAGCAGCAGGAGCAGATAGAGGCCGATAATGCGGCGCTGCTGCGTAGACTCCTCTGCCAGAATCCACCGCGGCAACGCCTCGTAACACATCTTGGCTTGGGAAACATAAATGGCAAACTCCCGGATGTTCTTGCCACGAATCGACACCAGCGCGCCCAGCTCGTACACTTCACGGATTGCTGCAGTTGCCGTTGCGCGAGCAGCATAGTCATCCACAGTCTCAGTTTCAGTGCCGTCAGCATTGCGGGTGAGAATGGCCACTGGGGGGGTCAACATGTGGTGCTTGTGGAGAGCAAGTTTGGCTTGAGAGACAGCCTTCTTAGCTTGTGGGAGAGATGAGGCGGCCTTGATCTTCTCGATGGCGGCGAGGATCTCGGGATTAACAGACTGGGGCGACGGCATTGTGGGCGAGGGGTGTCGTTGGAGATGGGGACGATAGCAGGCGGCACAGAAGCTCGATTGAAGCTCGGCTGGGGGAGGACTTGGCTTATGCGTGGACAACGATAACAGTTCACTTGCAGACAATTAGCACAGATACTAGTGGTCCCTAGAAGGCATGTGCAGGAGAATGAAGGGGCTGAAAAGAAAATGAGGTCGATACAACCAGAGGAGTAGCAATGTGAATGCGAAACAACAAGCTGGCCAAGGCTGAGTGGTTGGCAAGAAGGCCGATGTGGGGTAGCAAGGCTGACACAAGCTTGCGTCAAGATACAGCTGGCTGATGGGAATGGTTAAGAGCTTGCGCCACAGCTTGAATTGAGGGCCCGTGTGTGTGGCGTTGTTCCTTCGCCATATACAAGGGTATATGTGGGTCCAATAGTCAAAGACACCATGCCTATATCACGGTCTGGCCGCAGACTGTGCTGTGCCTAGCTAACACACACTAGACATGAACCTACTCAACATGGCCATCTTTGCCGTTTTGGATGCATAATTACAGCAGTCAGTGTGCCCACGCAGTCTTGTGAAATGGCTAATTATATAAACAGCATAAAATACTAAAAACTAAGCGACAGTAATGCGCTCAACAAAACTATAACCACCGACGCTAGGCTATGTACAACAAACATCACGTCGCCGAATCCCCGCTCCTTGTAACGCCCCCTTCCCTTCTCCCGCGCTTTACAGAGTCAGACCCTCGATTTCGAAGGTCTGGATACTGCCCTTTTCCAGGCTCGCGCTAAACTGAGTGCCGCTGATGGTATTCTTTGTGTTGGACGCGTACTGGGCACCAGTATAGGCGAGGAGAGTCTCCCACGCAGGCACCGCAGTTCCGGCAGCAGGCACGTTCTTGAAGGATGAAATGTCAAACGTAAAGGTGTCGGTCTCCCCAAAGTTGGCTGCAACAATGGCCAGCTTCTTGGTGCTGGCATCGTAGGCTGCAACCACACAGTCGCTGCCGGTCTCCAGCAGAGTCATGCCAGGGCGGATGTGGCGCGAGAACTGGGCAAGGGCATAGTATTTAGTGGTAGCACCCGTGATCGTCTTTGCCTCGTTGTCAGCATCAATCAGACCCCAGCCACCGCCGTCCAGAACCTGCCAGTAGACCCAGCCGTTGGGGTGCATCAGGCGCAGATCCAGCATGATGCTATTGACCATCTTGGAACCAGTGGCATCGTTCTCGCCGTGCTCCGAAGTCCACAGGTCCTTCTTAGCCTCGCTAGCAATCTTCCACAGTTCCTTACGAGCATCGTTCTGGGCATCCTGGTAGCCGTGGGCATTGATGCGAGTAATCTGGCCCTGTGCAGTGGCGCCAATAGCCTTCCAGGTATCGACGGTCTCCTGGAAGTGGTTCTCGTCGGAAGCGGCAATGGTGCTCTTAGTGATCAAACGCCTTTTCATGGCCTCAGCAAGGTGGCCGATGATTTTGGCCTGCGAGTCGCGATCAATGTGGCATCCTTCCTGGGTACCAGTGGGACCCTTCCACCAGTTAGCCATGGGCTCGTTGAAGGGCTCAATGGTGGTGAAGGTAACGCCCCAGTCACGCGCGGCCTTCTCCGCCACGGCAGCCATGTAGTCAGCGTGCTTGGCAAAGTACTCGGGCAGCAGGTTGCTGCCTCCGTCGTTTCCACCAGCGGGATTCAGGTTTTCCAACATCCACCACATGGGGGAGTTGCTGAAAAGCTCGGTGTGGGTGACGCCACGCTCAATTGCCTTGGAAAGCATGAGACGCTGGTTTTTGTCCACCTCCCAGTCCCAGCTAGCAGAGTCAATGTCAGCGGATTCGTCGTTGAGCCAGAAGCCCTCCATGGCGCGGCTGGGGATCATGCTCGTGGTGATGTTGATGCCAACATTGTTGACCAGGTTCTTAGTGCAAGCACCAGCATTGTACCGGGCGATGGTGAAACCAAGACCGGGAATGGTCTGGTCGTTGAGCTTGGTATCCTTGAGACTGAACAAGGCATCGGCAAGGTCGTCACGGTCACCAAATACAGCGGCCCACCAAGCCAGAGAAGTGCCCCAACCCTCCCATCCAGGGTATGTGATGGCAGGGTCGACCTTGATCTTGACTTCAGCGGCAGCCAGTTGCACAGTACTGGCAGCCAGCAGAGTGGAAAGAAGCATGGCAGCAGACATGCCGGAGAGACCCAGGTGCGAGAGATGTATTAGATGTAAATGGTAGAAAGGGAGGTCTGTACACAAGAGGCCTAGGAAGAAGAGGCCCTGCAGAGATGTATGTACAAAAAACAGGGGAGAACGAAAGCTGAACGACAATCAATGCCTATACTTCATTAGAATGAGCGAAGCTAAAAACGAATGATGAAAGACTAAACAAGAAGTGAAGAGAGGGAGCCAGACTGTGTCTGTGATGAAAGACTGGGATTGCGAGATGCCAGATGCTAGATTAAGAAGGGAGTGAGGTAGAGCCAGAAGCAGGTGAGCTGCCCTCATCTTATACGTCTTCAGTTCCCGAGTCCTTCTCTCCAAACACGCCAAATTGTTTGTCTGGAAACCCGTTCGCGGCGTAGTCATGCCCCCATCGCCACACCAATAACATCGCCATCGGCACAGACTTTAACTACAAGATTCCCTCCAAAAATAGCCAAAGCGAGACTGTACCGTTAGGCACCGCAATCCTCAGCCAGTCCTAAGTGTGATGAGACCCCATTTCTCCATTCCTTCCCTTCTTCATCCTTCTCCTTTCCTTCTCTTTTCCAATCTTTCCAGGTCCCTGGATCCCTGTTTCCCTAGTCCTAAATAATCCGGAAAGGGCCTCATTCTCGTGGTTTGCGACCGACATGTTTCCTGCAATGTCCCGCCCGAAGACAGCAAGCTTCCGATTCGCAACAGAGCGCAACAACCCATGAGATCAGCTAGGACTATTAAGTTGCATCGAGAACTTTGTTGCATTTTCCATGCATGGAAGACTCGTATGCACAGCCTGTTTTAAACCCATTGACCGCCGCCTAATACACTTTATGCTTGCTAGACAAGGGACTGACTGCGTTTACCTCCAGCTGTAATAAAGTTTCGTGGACAGACCCATATATGTGAGTGTCGCATGCTACGATATACAGACATGCCCTATTGGACTCAGGGGCATGGATCTTGCTGCCTCAAACCTGGTAATCTTACCACCCACCCAAGTTACGTCACGCTGTCTCTCCACACTTCTTCATCTCCATCAGGTGCCAGTAAAACTCTTCATGTCCTGTTACTATGCCAGAATGGAATTATGCAACTTTCCAAATGTTTTATAGGGTATTTAAGATATTCTTCATGTTCAAACTTCGGAAATTACCTTGAGTTCCAACCCTCGAGACTCCACTATAATATAACCTATTAATAGCAACTAGCAGTCATCGTCCTACTGGTAAGACACGCGCGAATTTACATCATCACCAAAGCCAAAGACGCGTGTAGTCAGAAAGCCGAATCTAATGAAGATTCGGCCAGATTCAAACAAGCTATCATCTCAATTTCTTTGCTTGAGCGCCAACCCTCGTCAATGCTTTGATCTAACTTTACACTGTCCGATGCTGAACAGCCACTGCTGTGCCACGCGGCTACGTGCGCCTAGTGGGTTTTCGGAGCTCATCCCGGCATCCTCTCGTCCTATCTTGCATTGGCCTGGGCCAAGACAGACGATTCAGGGACACCCAGATAGTCGCATGTGATTTAGCCTGTCATGTGGTAGCACAAGGCTCTAGCTTATCTTGTAGCTCCAGAGTCAGCTCCGTGTCTTCTTTTGATTACCGTCGGTCATTGCTTTTGGCTTAGACCCGTTTCAATGTGCTAGGAGAGAGCGCAAATTAGGGTGGGAAATCGCCTCGAGGGGTTGCACAGTGGGGAAGCCGTCGTGCATTCTCATGACGGCTTGAGCTCAGTGAGCCATGAGCAAGACGACAATGAAGACACAAACTCGCGGTGAGATGGTGATACGATGCGTGGACCTTCATTGTTAATAGGGGCTAGCTCGCCTATAAGAAGAGGACGAGGACCTACCTATCCCGACAAGTCCACATGCTGCCCCTTCTTGTCCATCAACTTGTTCTGCCCTTTAGCTCCACCATGCACATGATCAGTCTCATTCCCATTGCTCTCGCGGCTTTGCTCAGTCTCGCCGCCGCTGCCCAATCATCTTCCACGTGCGGAGAAAATTGCACGTCCTACGGCTACCCAAAGACCTGCTCGTCCACATGTGATGTGATATTCGATCAGATACATGGCTGCTCTACGACAAGGCCAGAGGCCGACGGATGCTACTGCTATGTGCCGCCCGAGTACTCTTTGTCCGCTATGGCGTGCAGGCAATGCCTCACCCTAGCTGCGAACTCGACTCTCGTTGATCTCGGGGAAGCAATCGATGGTAGGTTTGGAATGGGGACGAGAGTACATGAGCGGAAACACTGCAGAGCGCAAATCACTAACTGGCACTGGTTGCTGGAACTTCCAGATATTCAAGGCGTGCTTGATGTGTGCGGCTTCTCCTCTGGAGCCTCCACTGCAAGCCTTCGCCCATCGTCCACAGCAACAAGCAGCATCGTGAGTTGACCTTCCATACACGATGCTCAAAGACAAAGAGATACACCAACTGACGCAAATTTCGCACTCGCAGTCCCTTCCTCCCACCGCCATTCCTGTTATTGCCGGCCAGAGCCGTGCAGCTGAGGCACCCGCTTGGATCATATTTGGCAGCATCTTTGTCTCGCTTGGCAGCATTGAAATCTAGAGTAGTCTTGCTTTTTAAGTGAGGGTTTCACAGCGAATGCGCCTTCAAGTCACACTAGCATGAGGGGGGCATGGCGGTCTTTTGCTCCAGCCCCTATGGTCGCCATTAATAAGATAATAGTCAGCATGGAAGTAGGAGGTATCCATGGAAAACAGGCGGTAGCCTGGGGACCATAGTGGCAAGAATCCAAACAAACCGACGCTTACAAAGCTTTTTCGATAGCAACCCAACAGGCTTATCTCCGTATGTTAGAAATACACCAGCATTTTTGTTACCATGTCTTGTGCTATGCAGTTAGGCTGGAGCGCTGTTTGCATCTGCCAGCAATCTGAGACAAATCATTGCCCGGGGAACTAGACATTTAACTGGATCCATTTGCGCCCATATCTTAGGATGTCAGTTGCCGTTCTGTTTATCTGTCAGAGCCACATCTGCATTTCTCATGCATTGAGGCAGACACGTTGAGGGTTTTCTTTGGCTATTTGAGGGCATAATAAGGCTGGTGGCCCAGGCAGACACATGCATGTGCTGCTGCTATTGTATTTACATACCTACTTCCTATGGGAGGCCCGCCTGTCTATATGAGGCCTGCTCTGCTTAGCTATGACTAGCCACATTGCCAAGTAACTACAGAAACCCACCTGCACCCGCGCTCTATTTGAACGTCCTCTCTCCCTTCCACGCTGTTTCACTCCTCTCAGACTCTTTCTTCTTCTGCCACCACTCATGCAGAAAGACAGCAGCCTCTTTTCTTTTCCCAACTTCAGAGTCTAAAAATGGTAACTTGTCATTGTGGCAAGAGTTTCGCATTGCGCGAACACATGGTGCAGCACCAAGAGTACGCCGCCATCCATCAGCCTGTAGTGTGCACATGCGGAAAGAAGTTTTCCGCTGTTGAGCACATGCAAACTCATGTACAGAATGCAGAAATACACAAAAGAAAGGAGCCGCCCCCCATCAAGTGTTCCTGTGGAGGAACATATACAACGAAAGATGCCCATAGGGCTCATTTACAAAATTCCAAAAAGCATACAACAACACCAAACCGCTCAGGGCTGACCTGCTGCGGCAGAAAATTCGCAACGGAAAAGGGCTGGGAGAGTCACCAGCAAACGGCTGAAGTTCACCAAGGAGTTGCCTGCTGCTCTGGGCGGTTCAAGACCCTGGCTGAGCTATGTCGGCACATTTGCACTGCCAAAGGGCATAAGAAGACAACAACAGACGGGGAGATACTGGTTTGTTCTTGCCGTTGGGAGTTTGCTACAGAAGCTCAGGCTCGGCGGCACCTGGTGTGGAACGGCATCCATGAGGATGTCTGCGGTAAGCGACTTTTCGGCTTTTACTCAGACTTGATCAGATGTCTAACAAAACTCTTCTTACTAGTGTGCTCTTGTCAAAGAGTTTTCGCCAAGCCTGTGCATATGAAAATGCATAGACAGCATACACAGGTCATACACGATGAACAGAAGAGCGATCTAAAGCCAGGCAGGTTTGTCAATGACAAGCTTGAGGATGAGTCGGAGGTAACTAAGCTTGATTCTCCGCACAACCGCAGCATTATAGACCGCTTGCTAACCTGCTATCCCCAATCAAGAGCTCTAGTAGCTATGAGCATACAGACTCAGATTCTGGTAGTGATATCAGCCTTGGTCTGCCGGGCTATCGGCTGGCCAGTGGCCCGGGCATCCCGTACGACTGGAGCTTGTGCAGCGATGACTGCTTCTGGTGTGGCTATATAGGACTGCATGACGAGACAGCCGAGCTAAGTGAAGAGCTCGCACTGGCCATGAGTCGACTTAGGGCTTAAGTCAGCCAACCATATCGTAGTTAATCTACTAGTATTTTGTTTACTAGGCTTGTTTTCCTACAGGCAATAACGTAATGCGCCACAAAGCACAGGCTCGGTTCTGGCGGCTTTGAAGCTATCATAGCTTTTCTTGTAACCACGTAGCAGATGCTTCTTACTAAATCTTTGCCGCTTCATTCCCTAGGTTTCGCGTTTTATCCCTAGTCATCCATCACTCAATATTTGTTGTCAGTCTCTCTGCTATTACTATTCATCACGGCCTCTTTCGCTTGTCCTGCTCAACCTGCAGTCTTTTGAGCATGTCCTCCACCCTGTGGGCACCCGCCATCTCCCTGGCCACCACATCATCCAAACCATTGCCACACCAGGCACGCTCCAAGGCACATGTGGCGAGGACATCTCCGACATCCCAGCGTCCTTTTTGGACCTCCAGATAAACGCAAACGCTAGTCAGCTGGCTTCACGAACAACATCCGATTGCCCCCTTGAACATTTAAATCCCATGCTTGACGACAGACGGCCATCTTCAACCATGATTCCCGAGGCCACCGGAGCCCAGTCTGATCCCGCCGACTTTCTCGACCCAGATTAGCACCGTCCTTCAGATGCAAGGATTATGGCCATTAGCTCCCGGACTTGCACACGACCTGTTCCCTGCCCCTCTTCCCTCAATAATGGACGGCGAAGTCCTATTTGCTGCACCCTCATTGCAGTATTCGAGATCTCCCCTAGAGATGCCTCACACACCCACCTATCCTTGAGAAGGCCCAGCCAGCAAGTGCAGCGACTGACTACCATGAAGTTCCATGGCTTGGAGCCGTCGCTTGGATAGTCCCAAGCATGCCAATAGAAACCAGAGCTACGTTTGCCATGACGTCATATATAAGCGCAGCCACAATTCCTTTTGTACACATTTAGGCCTGCATTTCTGTCTCAGATAATGCCACCACAAGTCCTTGTGGTTTGATTGTATACATAATAATGTTTGTTCCCCTCAGCGTGGGATTTCCGCGTCAAACTGCAGTGTTGCAACGGGAATGTATCAAGTCATCATGTGCTTGATATCATTGGAGGGAGGCAGTCGGACTAAGATGAGGGAAGCAACATCAAAAATTGCACCCCATGTGTTCATAGACAAGAAACACGGCGGACTTTATTGTTGACCTTCGATGAGGGGCATCGCAGGAAACGAGTAGAAGGAACAAGATTTCGTCGCATCAATACTACGGTAAAGAGGCGGGACACGGAAACTAAGACCGCAGGCATTGATGTGTATATATATATTTGCGTACCGCTTTAAAGTCACGGTATAGCCCAACAGAAACAAGGAAACAAAAGCCAACACTAATACAATATAAAGCTAGAGCAAAAGCCACTAAAAAGATGGCCGTCCCCCTTCCCGTGAATAGCCTCCAAAACACAAAACCTAGCAAGAGAGAACCAAGGAACCCACGCTGTGAAGGATGGAAGCAAGAAAAAAAAAGACCATGATCAACAGTAAAACGAAAACGAGCACCTCCCTGCCAAAAAAATAAAGAACAGTATCCACGCAATAAGAAATAAAGCAAACAAAAACCGATATAGGCGAAAGTCCCCCCCAAGAAACATACAAAAGAATCGTGAAAAAAACCAGGAAACTCGAGCCCGCAGTTTCTGTCTGAATAGATTGGGATGAGTAGGAGGGGAGGGTGCATAAACAATGCAGATAGAAATCGTAGTTTCGTGATCGTAGTTCTCATAAATCGTGGCTGTAGCGAAAAGGGTGCGGTAGGTATGAATAGAAATAAAGAAAAAAAAACCCAAAGCGTAGTGTTCGTCGCAGAAAAAAGAGAAAAGGATGCCTACGCGTTACCATCAAATGCCATCGGAGAAAGACATGAGAGAACACGAAGCAATAATGTAGTCAGCATGCTATCCACTTGCGCAGAAAGACGAGAACAAAAGCAACCAAATCATAGCCAAGGTAGTCCACGTAAGGTGAGATCGAGATTGCAGACCAAAATCAGCGTACAAGCTGAACAAAGCAAGCCCCCACGCCAAGACACAAAATCTCATGTCACAGTTTCCACTGGTGAGAAGCAGTAACCCCCAACCCTCATCCCCTCACTCACATACGAATGTCAGGTTCAAGAGGGTTGGCTCCCATCCGGTTCTTGCGAACCTCTTTCTCATCATAGTTAAGTCGCGGAAGCGTAATTGGCGGCGTGTCTACTCTGTCAGGCACAGCCGTATTCCATGACTGTGATCGTGAATGGCCGCCACCACCGCCACGAGAGAAGGGCGCAAGAGAACCTGGATACTGCGAATGGTGGCCTGAGTGAGGAGGTAGCGGGCCCGGGACCACGGGGTTTTGGTTTGCTCTATCTCTAGGAAGGAGCCCACGTCCCGGGTCAAAGCTAGAAAGACTAGCTCTATCTCTAGTAAAGTCCCGACAAGAGGGGAAAGTTGGTGAAGCCACAGGTGAGTGGGCCTGGTGGTAGTAGTCCTCGGTCGGCGTCACAGGCGACTGCGAGTTTTTGCCGTTGTTTCCAGCACTCGCAGTATTACTGTTGCTGCCATTAGCACTATTCCCTAGACGAATGCGGGCAAGCTCCTCCTGAAGATTAAACTTGGGCTGGTTTGCAAGACGCCATTCCCGCTCAGAGGTGAAGCCACGAGGGGGATTAGCCCCATTGCCCATCGGCCCTGGAGCCGGACCGGGCCCTGGAGCCAGCGAGAAAGCACCATGAGACTGGCCACGGACATGGCCACGATTACGGGCCCCGGGGGGTGGGAAAGCCTGCGAAGGAGGTTGCTGGGACACCATCGAAGAAGGCCCTAAACTCGGAGCCTGTGAAGGCCGGCGCACTCTGTCAAAGTTATCACGTAAGTGTGATGGGGCTGGGCGTAAGATCTCAGCAGGAGTCATTAGGCTCCGGGCACGGTTATGCCCATGAGCGTGGTGACCATTGCTCTGTATCACTGGGGCCAATACACGATCGTGGTGCTGCGGCATTTGCGCCCCATAACCATGCTGTGGCGGTTGAATTTGCTGTGGTTGCTGGTGGTGCAACTGTGATGGGTCTTGGGACTGATGTTGATGCTGATTTTGGGGTGGAGGGTGGGGTTGTGAATGGGGCTGATGTCCCCAAGGACCGCCCATCATCTGGCCCTGCGGGCCGTTAGGCGGATGCTGCTGGTATAGTTCAGCAGGCGCAGCAAGAACAGACCCAACAGGGCCAGAGCTCGGGTTCGTGTTGAACGAGTTCATGTATTGCGGGTGCCTATAATGAATGGGAGTCGACATAGAACGCGAGTGTGCCGAACCTATCGCAGCTGGCAATGTGGCAACAGGGTGTTGTGAGATCGAGGCACGCTTCCGTGCCATGGAGTGTCTATGGCCGCGGCCGCCTTGAGCTGCCAGAGAATCCGCCGGGATCGGTTCGTTAGCATGGACAGTTTGCGCATGTTGACGGAGGTTGTCTAAACGGGTAAACGCCCGGTTACAGTGGCACGTAAAGGGACGTTCTCCCGTGTGGCGTCTAGTGGAGAGCGAAGGCTTGTGTTAGAAAACAAAATGACGCATACGGGGGGGGGGGGGGGGGGGTGAGTGGGGTGGTGGGGGGTTCTGAGGTTGAGAAATAAGTAGTTGGCATACCTGATGTGACGAGAAAGATGCTCGCTTCTTGTAAATGACAGAGTGCAAGGCGGGTAGTCCGTACAATAGAACTTGTGTGGCCTCTTCTTGCTTCGCTTGCGTTTATTGTTTTCATCCTCGTGATCTGAATCACTCGTTCCCTCGGCAGACTTTGCTTCATTCTCTTGTGGTTTAGAATGGGCAGCATGAGGGGCGGTGGGCCGAACAGCATGTGCTGGACTCTGGCTCACAGTGGCTGGAGTCCGACCCTGACCAGAGCTGTTGATCATGCTTAGAGTAGTAGCGGCCTCTGAGGTCATGGGAGTAACCGGTCTCATGGGGATGTTCTGGCTGATAGAGGGTTGGGAATGTTGCTGTTGTTGGCGGTGGCCAAAACTCTGTTGTTGTGAGTCCGCATACATGGCGGGGATGCTATTATTGTGGGACATGGCCAGCGACATTTAGACAAGCAGCGATAGAGGGCCTCTCTTGACGATATTAGTTTGGACGGGTGGGGTTATTGAGATCAAATTGAAGACCAAGACGCAGGAACAAGTGGAGAACTTGGATGAAGCTAATCAGGCACAAGATGATTTGTACCAAATTCTTTTCTTATTCCTCTTCCAAGACACCTAGTAGAAATAGGTAGCTAAGCGTCCTTTTAGGTGGCAAATCTGCTTCCAGTTGAAAACCAGAGACTTCCTAGAAAATGAAGGGGAAAAAAAAAAAAAAGAAAAAAGGGCCAACAGGCACGGCAAAGCTGGAACCAGGCAATAAAGTTGGACTTGGATTAGGACACGCGGGGTGTGCAAAGTGCCAAATGGTTGTAGCAAGGTGAGCTTACACAAGGAGGGGGAAAAATAAGAAAGGATAAAGGGAGAAAAAGAAAAGAAGAAAAAAAAAAAAAAAGCAAAGAACAGACCAAAGAGGTTTATTTGTTTGAGCTTGGGTTCTTGTGGTATTTGTCTCGGTTTGGTGTATCGTGCGAGAAGGAGAGAAAAAAAGTAGTCGCACACAAACGGTTGTTTCGTGTGTCGTCGAGGCGCAGGGCACAGGTCGAGGTTGCTAACAGAAGCAGGTGCAAGGCAAGGCAAGGCAAGGTCCAGGTGCAAAAGTAGATGCAGGGTTCAATGCAGTCTGTGTGTTGTGTCTCAAGCACAATTACAGAGCAAGTGAGCACAGAAGGTCGGTCTGGTCTGACTTCCTCCAAGTATGCAAGGCCAAGTAACGAACAGAACGAACAGGGCAAATGTGGAAAGGAAAGGAAGAAAAAAGAGGATGATCGAGCGAGCAAGAATTCTAGGATAAAATAAATAAAAGCAGCAGCAGTAGCAGCGACAACAGCAATGGCTAAAGAAAATCAGGTGAGCTGTGGAAGTCACAACACACTCAAAAACTAATCCGTTGGAGATGGGCACAGTATGCTTTTAGATGCAAAAGATAAATCTGCAGACGGGGAGAGGCGTTTGTATGCCAATAGCCTGTTTCTTTATAATGGCGATGAATCACCGACTTGTTGCTACCAAGCGGAGAAAATATTCTTCAAGCAAGAGCTGGATATCAGAATAGCTAGCTGCACTGGCGCAGTTTGATAAGCTCCTGGTTAGCTTGGTCTAGTGCTGATGCTGAAGCCGTTCGGTTAAGGCCTGTTTGTTGCGTGGAATGTCGGAAAAGGCGTCTGTGTTCTGGGGTTGCTGTGCTCTCCGTCGAGATGAGCAAAGCAACAGCAATGATGGAAATGTGTCTGCTGAAGCGCGTATGGGTCTGCGGAGTATATAGCAAAAGTAGAGTAGAGCAAAGTTTCGAGTCCCGCATTCAGCACTGTAGCTGGGGAGAAAGCCAGAAGGGACGCAAAATCGGTGTGCAGGAAATGAAGAGGGAATGAAATAGAAGACAGGGCAAAGGTCCGCCAGCAAGCTAAAAAGATAACGAGAGAAGAACAAATGGTCTGTTGAAGGGAAGAAATGGTCAGTGCGAGTTCAACTGAGAGCTTCCCTCTGAAGAAGATAAAATGAAAATAAAAGATAAAATTCCAATCAAAAACACCATTACACACTAGTAAACCCCCGAAAGGAAAATAAAAATAAAAAGGCAGGTAATGTGAGTTCTTGCAAGCTGGGACGGCGTATAAGGGACAGAAAACAAGTGAAGGGGAGAAACAAATTAGTTAACGAAGGGTGAGAAAAGAAAGAAAGAAAAGAAAGGGATGCAGAAATTGCGGACGAGAAAACAAGAAGCAGCGCCAAAGTATATACCTGCAGGAAGAATAAGAAACCCAGGCCAGGAGTGAAAAGAAGGAAAAAGGAAGATAAAAAGAAGGCCGCAGACAGCAAACCTCTTTTTCACTTCTGTCTGATCCGGAGCCAACAACGGTCCAGACCTAAGACTAGCACTAGCTACTAGGCTTGGAGCAAACTGGCAAGCAAAAACAGATTCCAACAAGCCAAACAGAAAAGAACGAGAACCGAGAACAGGAACAGGGTTTACACTAAGGGCAAACTGCAAAGAAGCGCTCAGGCGTTCGGACGGTGGGGCGTTGAGTGAAGATGGGCGGGAAAGCAGTCAAGGCAAAGACAGAGCAAGCATGTGTGAACAAAAAGTTGTTTGTGAGAATCAGCACCGAATTTCCCCCTAGGCTTTGGTTCCAGGTGGGCAAATGAGCCCGCATGAAACAAATACTAGATAGGCCTAGGGAGAGTGGTGGTGGTGGCTTGAGACAGCCTCATAAATTATCTTCAGGCGTGATTGGAGAGGTGAGAGTCGGTGAACAAGAGGATATTATCACAGTATGATTGATGAATGGAGAGAAGCCGAGCCCAGCCTAGGAGCGGGAAAAGTCGCTACAGTCAAGCCTAAGGTCCGTACTGTAGATATGTTGCAGTAATCTCGGCAAAAGACCAATATCACTAATATTGCGCCCATCTGATGCTGACAAACACCCAACGGCCAGAGATAGGCAGGAGTTAAGAGATTGCATCAAATATGACAGCAACTTGCTGATGACATGAGCTTCTGTAAAGAAGCCCGACACGCCAAGCCAACAGCGAACAAGCAACCTATAGGAGGAATGGCTGAGAGGCAGGGGCCAGATGGGACAGACTCAGGGCACAGTTTTCTCGTCGATTGTAGATCCTTGAGGGAGGGGAAGCTATTCATTTGTCAAGGAAAACAAAAAAAAACACATCACGCAGTCCCATGCTAAGGATGGGGTTGTATGCAGGGGACGAGGAAGTGAGGGGAAAAAGCAGATGGAGGTTATCCTAATCGGACAGAAGTGCAATGGGCAAAAGGGCGGGGGACGGAAAGGTCAGGGCATAGAGCAAATCGTAGTGAGAGCTATTATGTCGCAGTGTCACTGTCACTGCAATACATGTGTATAACCATCAAACCGAAATCATGCGGCGTATTATCTCCAGGAGTAGATACAGCTTACCCTCCATTCCGTCGCTCCATCCGTGCCAAGTGTCTAATTCACTTCATATTCCCATAGGGAAGAAGGAGGACAAGGAGAGCACAAAGGGAGAGAGACAAAGAAAAACAGAAAGACACAAGACGGGTCAGGGTCACAAAGCACAAAGCTACCTCTGTGGCCTTCATTTGCCTTGAATTGTAAGCTAACGAAGTGTCAAAGGAGCAGGAGCAGTAGCAGAGAATCTGAGAGAAGCCTTTAAATGAAATTAAGGCCAAAGAGGCACAGATTCACAGGCTATGGTTCTGGAGCCTGCTTGGCCAAAAAGAGAGCGAAGGACTCTTTTTTTTTTTTTTTTTTTTTTTTCTTTTTTATGTGGTCTTCCCTTTTGGACTCTCCCTCCCAATTTCTCTCTTTGTTTTATTTTCTTTCTTTCTTTCTTTCTTTCATCCATTAACCAACGGCCTTGTTTAGTTTCTTTGGCCTATTATCACTTTTTCTCGTATTATTCTTTTTTCACGTTCATTTTTTTTCTGGTGGTTGGACGCTTTGGCTCTCGCTTTGTTTCCTTTGCTTGCTACACCCCAGCCTTTTATCACTACCGCAACCACGACAACCAGAGAGCCTCTCCTCTCTTCTCTGTCCTCCCAGTTTTTGTCTCTAATCTTTTTTCTTTTCTTTTCTTCTTTCTCATCCAAAGTTCGGACCACGAGCCCACGAACCAAGCCAAGTGAACAAGCCAGGGTTGTTTACTACTATATCACTATACACATCGATCGATGCTCTCGCTACGCATTTTACCGCGAACCTTTTTTCTCTCTATTTTGTTTCCTTTGTAGCTGTTCCAAGCTTTTTTTCCTCCTTGTATCACCATATCCCGCTGCGGATCGCTCCCACGTGAAGTTCGCATCTCTTTTTGCGCTTGCCTGTCTCCCCCCTCCCCCTCCCCCCTTCTTGGTCGCATATACCCACCTAGCCGACCACTTCTTCTGAACTGCCTCTATTGATTCTCTCCTCGATCCCCAACCATGGCGCCGTCGTCGACTACCCGCGGCCAGCGCAGCCGTGCAAATTCCAAGCGCGAGGCTGCCGCACCCACAATATCTGTTTCTACTGCTCCTGATATCGAGACTCCTTCTAGACCTCCCAAGCGCAGAAAAAAGGTAGGTCTTGCTCTTCCCTTCGCTCCCTCTCGCAAACACGCCCTAACCCTTACCCCCCCTCCAGGTCGACGACCTTCCCTCCCAAGCTGCTGCCCCCACCGACGACGACGATGACGAAAATAACGACACCCACTTGACCGCTGACACCTCAGCGGCCGACGAGCCGGATGGCGACCAGCTCGTGTCGCAAATAGTTCAGCATCTTGTTTGCCCGAAAGAAAACCCTGTCCAAGCTAGCAAAGACCACTCAAACCAAATCCACGAGTCCAACAAGGACGGAGTCAAGGCCTACGCTAAAATCGCTGCCCAAGACTGGACCTTTTATGTGACTAAGTTGGAAATCAACATCGGCCGTTCCTCAGATGCTTCTATTCTCACTGCTGCTGCTACTGTGGCTTCTGACGCCCTTGCGCCGCAATCCGAGACTACAAAGCCTGAAGATCTTGTCCACATCGACCTTGGCCCTAGTAAAACTGTATCGCGCCAGCACGCCCTCATATTTTTCAACTCCGAGGCTGAAAAGTGGTACCTCAATGTTAAGGGACGCAACGGCGCAAAAGTCGATGGAAGCGTGCTTAAGTTAGGCACTTCTAAGGCCCTCAAGAGCGGCAACGTCATCGAAATTGGTGGCGTGGAAATGATGTTTGTGCTACCTTCTGAGATTAGCCCTTTACACATCCACGATACCTTCCGTCGCCGTGCCGGTCTTGCTACTGTTTCCCGCCCTCCCGCCGTTTCTACGCCAGCGCGTCAGCTACCATCTTCCTCATCTTCATCCTTGTCGCATAATACAAACCTCGAGACGCCTTTGCCGCGCTCGTCATCGGCCACCGCTCGCTCGGTTTCTAGAGATCTGTCACATTCCTCGGCCCAAACACTCACATTTCAGCAGCCAATTGCCCCTGCGCCCGTCGATTATCGGCGCCCTGGAACTCCGACGTCGTCTCGAAACAATCTGCTTGCTACTCCTCGTCTCGGCATACCTCCTAGCACACCTATTTCTGGCCCTTCCGATATCGACCTTAGCTTGGATGAAAACCGCCACATTAAGCCCCAGTATAGCTACGCTCAGATGATTACCCAGGCCATAATCAACACAGCCGACGAAAAACTAAATCTCAATGGAATTTACAACTACATAACCGACCAGTATGCCTACTATCGTCACCAGCCCTCTGCTGGCTGGCAAAACTCTATCCGCCACAACCTTTCTCTTAACAAATCGTTTGACAAAGTCGCTCGATCTACAGACGAACCAGGCAAGGGAATGAAATGGCAGATTGTAGCAGAAGCACGCGAAGACATGATACGCTCTGCATACAGGGGTGGTAGAGGAGGTCACCGTGGAAGCTCCGTGCCTAGCTCGCCTAGCCAGCTTAACTACATCACACACGGCCCTCGCGATATGGCTGCTTCTTCTCGCAAACGTAGACTATCGCCTATTCACTCGCCGCCTTCATCGGGCCTGACCCCCGCACAGTCAACGCCGGATCGTGCTGGGAGAAGACGCGGGCCTTTGGGATCTGCTGTTGCCGTTGATGGAAGTCCTCTTCCTAGACCCCGCCAGCGCAAGCCCGTGCCTAGCTCTGCGGCGTCTTATCAAACTACTCCCCAGCTGCTGTCGAGTCTCAAGGAGAAATCACAACAAAATCACCAAGAACAACCAACTCCTGCCCCCCCACAAGACCATTCTCTTCCCCGACAAAATGAGCCGCCAGCATCATCTCAACAAACCCTCATTGCCCCGCGTTCCCCTACTCTGACATCCTCATATCTACAAGAAGATGGCTCTTCTTTTGTCACTCCAGCCCCACCACGTGTGCATCCACGGCTTGCTCCACCAAGCACCGTCCAACGGCCTAGCCAGTATATGCCTACAAGTTCCCCTGCTCCATTCTGGAAGTACATTGATATTGGCAGCACTCCTTTGCGCTCCATGCTTAACTTTGACTCATCTCCATCGCGCCAGCCTTCAGGAACTGTTGGAGCCATGGGAGATTCCAGCCCGCCGCGCCTTGGAGACAACAGTCCCACTAAAGGTCGGGGGCCCATAAATGCCGCCCCTTCAATATCTGTCTCCAAGTCAGTAGTAGAAGACCAAGAAACCGACCACACAAAAGACGCTGTTGCTGCCTCTGCTGTCGTTGCCGCCGCCGTTAATGGCGATGGTGCGCCTCGCGCAAGCCCTAGCGATGAAGAAGAAGAAGAAACATTTGATCTGGCCAAGGGCTTCCAGTCCATTGGGTCATTTCATGCGTCAGCACCACCAGTGTTGGGACGTGGGCTTCAGCTTGCACCAGGCCAAAAGTAAATATTGGGGGGAAGTGAGGTGTGGGAAAAAGGGAATGAAAAAAACAGACCTTGCCAGGCTTGTTGGCGATGTTCGGATGTTTGTATTATTGTTAAATATGTAGTATCACGGATAATGATGCTCTCCGACCAATGAGACATGAATCTTGATTGAAGCGTAACCTAGGCTCCGTTCTATGCATTGTAAGCAGGTTTCTTTGGTGATACATCAATTGTAAATGAGGGAGAGAAGTTGGTGACTTGAAAATGGGAGGCTAAGACCGATTGAATTGACTGACGTTTCATTGATTCCTTGTTTTTAACTTTTCATTCACTAATCGTACACCCACCCAAAAAAAAGGATAAAAAACAAAGCCGTCAGGTAACCAACCCCTAGCTTTCAGTGCAATTTGAAAGCATAAGAGGCTGGATTGTTGGTCAGATGAGAAGCTAAAGCGCGTCCAACCGGAGGAGAAAACAAGGACGAAGAAACATGATGGGAGACGTGGAAAGACATCAGGCAAGATAAAAAACAAATACATAGCAAAATAAGAGCAAAAATGCAAATAAGAGCAACGGAATGGGGATGGATGATAGAAAAAAATACAGCTCATGGCAGCAGCAATTTACACTGATAGAATACATAGACTTTCCCGCTGGCTAAGCCTCTCGCAGATAGCCCCGTGTGCCTGCAGGAAAGAAAATCAACAGGGGTAGCGCGGTGTGACTCTCTTTTATTTGCGCTGCTTGCCGCCACGGGAACGGCCCTTCTTGGATGACGAACCGTGGCCAGGTCCTTCGATGTAGCTGACCAGATCGTCGATGTTGCGGCCATCAACATTGGGAGTCTTGGATGCTTCTGAATCTAGAGTACGTCCGGCAGTACCCGCACCGCCGTTCAGCCGGTTCTTGAACAAGCTTTCGGGACGGATGCCTCTGGCTTCAAGGAACTTCTCCTGTTTAGCAAGCGTAACAGCATTCTGTGTCATGCGCTCTAGCCAGGCTTCGGCCTCCTTGGTGTTCTTGTCTTCCTTGCCCAGGTGAGCTGCGAAGATATTGAATGACTTGCGCATGCAAGTGACAGCGGCCTTGGCGTCCGAGTCCAGAGCAAGGGCTTGAGACAGCTGGAACTGCAGCATAGCAGAGTTGACACTGTCTTCGCCAAAGATTCCCTCGCAGATACGCAGGGACTCTTCAAGCCACCGGCGAGACTCATGGTACTCTTGAAGCTGCTGGAGCATAACCGCAGCATTGTTCATGACAGTGATTTGATCGGGGTGGTTGATACCGTACACAAGCTTCCACAGCTTTAGCGCGTGCTTGGCGTAAGCCAGAGCAATGTCACTGCGGTCCATCTGATGCATAAATAGTGACAAGTTGAGGTAGTTAAGCAGTGTCTCAGGAGAATCAACACCCAGGGTGCGCTCTGAAACCACAATAGCCTTGCGAGCAAGTTCGATAGCGATCTGCTTCTCATCCATCTGGTAGTAGATTGTAGACAGAGAGTTGTAGATATGGGCAACTTCGGGGTGCAAAATTCCATAAATCTGCTCGTGCAGCGACAGAGACTCCAGAAGGAGCTCTTGACCTAGCTTGCGCTGACCTTGCAGAATGGAAAGACGGCCAGCCTCGAAAGTCTCCTCCGCAAGGGAACTGCGAGGAGTGGAGTGCTTTATAACGGGCACAATGTTGACAATGTCTTCAGCCATGAATGTGACGTTCAGTACCTTCTTAGTGACGACATCGGGAGAAGCTTCGCGGACCTTCTTGCCCTTTTTCTTCTTGCCACCCTCGAAAGCACCGTTGATGTGGGCGGTAGCAGTAGGAGTAGTAGAAGCAGCGGCAGTAGCCATATCAGACTGGAAGCCCTGGGCCTTGGGGAGACCAAAATTGTAAGTCTTGGCCTCAATTTGCAGACCTAGCGAGATGGAGATTTCACGCAGGAGTTGGACAGGCTTCACATTCTCAAGCCAATCCTCGGGAAGAGTGAATCTGAAACGCTCCGTAACATTCTGGGCGATCTCGGCCTTGATAGAGTCGGTAGTGACCTTCACAAACTCCATGTTGGCGTCAGGGTACAGCGATTGAAGGCTCTCATCAACATCGGCCTCAGGAATCTTAGTCACGCGCCAGCCTACAAGGCAGTTTAGCAGGTGCGCGTAGCAGGAAGTGGCAAGAACGAAGGGGAGATCAGCCATGTATTTACGGCTAACATGCTTGAAGGCACGCGCAATCATGTCTTGCTGTCCAACAATACGCAGGGCCTCGAGGCTGGAGTCGGTAGCCTGCTCAATAATCTTTCCTAGGTAGCGAATGTTGATACCACGCTTGTGGAGCATGAGGCTCAAAGAAGGGCTGTCCATGGGGAAGCCAACGTCGGACTCGGATAGGTCCTTAAGCAGGTTGGGGATGGCCTGTTCTAGGAGGTAATCGCAGACCTCACGAACACGATCCTCGTCGTTGTCAAGCTCTTCTGTCTCTTCCTCAGTCTGGGGAATCTGCCCACTGTAGACATCAGGGTTGAGGCTAAACTCAAAGTCTGCAATGTTGATATTGAACTTCTCCTTAGGCTCGAGATCAGACTCCTTCTCGGCCTTCTCGACTTCGCCTCCCTTTTCTTCGGCCTTCTCCTCAGTCTTCTCGGCCTCCTCCTCCTTGCTAGCCTCGCCTTCCTCAGTGCTCTTTATAGCAGCATCAGCACTAGCCTTCTGAGCATCACTATGCTCCTTGTACTTGGCTTCAGCCCATTCCTTCATCTTCTGGCGAGCGTAGATGTCGACAAGCTCAGTACGGAGAACGGTCATGCGGTGGGGGTAGTCAGGGCCCTCCATCCAAGTGAGATCTAGAGGTGTGACGCGGTATAGATCAAGGATGTACTTGCGGCCATCAGTTCCCATGAGGCCCTTGGTTTCCACACTAGCCTCCAGATCAAAACGCTTGCCATCCTTGTCCCAGACGGGGTGGGCCTTGACTTTGAGGGCTTTAGAAAATTTAGCAAAAGGCTCAGCAAAACGCTGGTCAGCAGCGACAACGTCCTTGCCCTCAACACCTCCATAATCAATCTGGTTTTCACCAGGGTTGCGTTGACGGAAGATGCCAGGCACAATGCTCTGGCCAACAACACGCTTTCCAAGGTAGTCAACGACGACAGTAGCGGCAGTATAAATTCCGTCAATGTCCAACTGGTTTACAAGGCGGACACCAGCGACATCCTTTCCAGTAGCAACACGGGCAGCCTCGTCGCCGCCTTCAGAAGTGAAGGTACCAACGCCATCAGCACCAAAGGAGAAAAAGATGTTGTTGTGGACAAATATCTGGGCATCGGTAAGATCGTTAGGGTTGAGAGGAGCAATCTCGCCACGAGCGACCATAATGGCACCCTTGGTAGCAGCCTCCACATAATCAGCGTACAGCTTGGAAAGCAAGCGCTCACGGAAGAGTTTATCGGGGAGAGTTTCCCTAGGAAGCTCCTTGGCCGACTGGAACTCTTCGTTCCAGTCACGGAGCGAGCCAGTGTTATCAACTCCAGACATGATTAAGCCCTCCTGGCTACGAATCATGTCAGAAGAGTGGTTAGACTGGACAGTGGTGGCAGAGGGCACTAGCCATGGCGCAGCGGGGATGGCATTGGTGCACTGGAAGGTGGCCAAAGCATCCCGACGATTGTTGTAAGCTTGAAGCTCCTCCAAGGCCGCTTGAAAGCCAGGAGATACCATGCTGATCAGAGTCATCAATGAGTGCGAGCGAGCGGCCTTAGGAGGGGGGCGCGGGAAGGGGTCAAACTTGGCATTGGAGGTCTTGCTGATGTAGAAGCCGCTAACGTGGGAGGTGACCTGGAACTGCTCGCCCTCGAGAGTAGTGAACATGAGGTAGAGAAGGT
Source organism: Ceratocystis ficicola (assembly GCA_038407015.1). Taxonomy (NCBI): domain Eukaryota; kingdom Fungi; phylum Ascomycota; class Sordariomycetes; order Microascales; family Ceratocystidaceae; genus Ceratocystis; species Ceratocystis ficicola. Next base: position 58,831 of record JAZBQP010000103.1, read on the forward strand.
GGCCCTTCTGGCGAAGGTTATGGGGAGGGGGGTTCCAGGGAGAGATGGAGAGAGCCTTGATGGTCTTGGGGGCGCTCTGAACGGGGGTAGGAACAAACTCGCTGGGAGTGGGCTCAAGAGAGAAATCATAGACGCCAGCGGAAATAGGCTTCGCGGGGCTTTCCGGCGCCTCAGTTAGGAGCTCCTGGATGTCAATGGAGTTCTGAGCGTCGACAGTCTCAAGAAGAGTGATTCCAGGGGTGACTCCTTGAGTAGCCTCGATCTGTTCGGTTGCAGCGCCAATAAGTTCCCGAGTTCTCACAATATGGACACGGGCTTCCTTTTCGGTGTAGGGGTCCTCAACCAAGGTGACCTCTGGCTTCTCTAGGATGCCCTTGATAGATCCAAGAGAAGCAAATTCGGTGATGCGCTGACCATTGAATTCCAGGTGGAAGCATGTGTGCTGGCAGGCATCGGGCGAGTCGACGATAGTCTGTTGAATCTCGTGAATCTGTTCTCGGGTTGAAACCTGTGGTAGACAAGTTAGTAACGAGTGGCAGTGCGGCTAGCAACAGGAGTAATGTGCAGTTATGTGATTGGTCCTTTCATTTTAGGGAACTTACAACTACACCCATTTGAAACGGCTTCTGGGGAAGTTTGACGAGGAGTTCAATCATCTCTAGTTTTTTCCATCAGCATGACGTCTTCTCTTTTATGGGTGGCCCGGGGCAGGCCCGGCACATTATTAGTCCCATTACTCACGCTCCTGGACATCGTTCTCGATCTCATCGGCGCCAATATCGGCAGCGACTTCGCCGCCATCAACAGCCTCAACGGGCTCCTGTTCCTGGGGTTCTATAGACAGACGATCTTCGGTTAGCAAGTGAGCCGAGATTAGTCGGTAGAAGAAATCACGACCGCCTTAGCGTTTGCATCATTAACTCACCTTTCTCAGTGGAGGCAGTCATAATTGGTCACGATCTTCCTTTTGTAGAAGAATGACTCCAAAGAAAAAAAGACGATATGGGGAGAACAAATGAACCGGAGATTGGTTGGTTCAAGTTGATTCTAAGCAGTGGTCCGCTCCAAAAAGAGAAGAGAAGGGAGAGAAAAAAGAGAAAAGGAAAAAAAACCACTCGCTTATCGATTCAACAGCGATATGTAACGAACAACAACTGCTCTAAGCCGCGCCAAGACCATTTATCTGAAAGACGGGGATGACAGGCACACGGAAACTTGAGGCTGAGATTGCCGGAGATGCTGTACAAAGCAATGGAGTGCGTTAGCGGAAGTCCTGAGGCCTGTTCGGGGGGTATCTCGAGTCGGATGTAGAGCAAGCTAACAACGCACAATCAAGGAGAAGCAAAAAGAGAAAAAAAAGAAAAGAGCCTTGGCCGACGAACTCAACGGAACTAACCTCGGGCTACAAGGGCGGAGTGAGTGGGTTTTGGTGGTGTCAATATTCTAGGACTTGGACTCATAATAATTTTTTTCTGTACTTTTCTAGGATCCGCCTTGAGTCTTGGGAGACCCCTCCATCCAGTGAGTTATAGGGCTTTTGTGGGCAGTGGATACGCTATGTAATATGAGGATCGGGATATTGACAGGATCAAGAAGTTGGTTGGAAGACAACGACAGGAAATGAGCCGGCAATGGCGAACGAAGAGCGGACGGGAGTGAGGGCCAAAAGAGCGAAGCTGGGCTAGAGAGGAGAGGGGATATAGAGTGTAGATACATACCTCGAATCAATAGCGTATGCCAACCGGCCTCGGACACCCGCAGAAGTGGGAGTTGTTCACGTCGTGGATATGCAATGCGGTAAGCAAGAGTCTTGCTAGTCTACAGCAATACAAGCAAACATTCACACCAAGGCTAACGGTTTCTATCCATCACAGTCATTATATTATGACTTTTCTTTTCCCATTGTCTTATTGGTCCCGCCGCCTGATTCCCCATTGGCCACACAAGGGCCGTCATCTACCACTTACGGTAACTACGACAAGAAAAACTTGAAGAAAAATTGAAGTTTGTGCGCCGCGATAAGCCCACTTATCAGACTGTAAATGGTGTTAATAATCTAACAAATAATAAGCCTTGTGCCTTAACAAAGACGACTTTCAATGTCTGGCCCTTCCCCAGTAGCCAAAAAAAAAAGTTCTCCATCCCAAATAGGCAAGTCATTATTGTACATAGCCGGTGGGAGAATGTAAACACAAGCAGTAGCCACCTAGCAATCTTTCTTTTCTTCTTCACAGGTCTCGTCCAGCCAAATGTCCATGATCGTTGCGTCTCTCTATTCTTTGTCCTTCTCCGTTCTTGTCTTATCCGTTCATTTATTTACCAGTACTTCTCTTGATATGTCCATATCCATCCATATTGTTCTCTCCTGATCATTCTCTTACCCTTCGCCCATCGTTCCCCTGTGCATGGTATAATCGATCGTATGAGCGCCCCTCCCTGTGCTCCCCAACCCTACCTCCCTGTCTTTGTATGCTAATTTGGTTGCCGTGCCATGTACGAGATGGCCTAGCTAGCCTTTCGGGAGCACTCACTTTGTGACATTCTCATTCCTTTGAATCATGGCGTCACTGTACCTTTACGTTTAGACTTTGGAACACAACATAACATGACGGTGTCATGCCGCTGTTTGGTTGAATAAACTTTTTTACCCCCATCGCTATTGCATGTTCTACAACTATATTATTTCGGCTCATCGTCTATCCGCGAAGTGCCATAGTCCTCTCCTTTCAGCATGAGTGCTGCGCCGCCGCGTTCATCATCACATTCAAAGCCCTCTTCAATATGGACTGCATCTCGCCGCCACCGCCTTCTGCGCAACCTCAATAACCGCCTAAACAACATCCGCAGCATATTGCTGCCTACGAACAAGCCCCTTAATGATGAAGACATCACCTGCAGGCGCCGCTCATCTTCACGTAATGCCCCTCCTCTCGAAGAGTCAAAGCGACAACGAAAGCGAACGCGTATCACTTATACGCGTAAATGTAGACCGGCACCGCCAATCGAAACACCACGTAAACCACAAATCAATAACGACAATAGCACAAAATCATCTCGACTGGCCTTTCGCGCACCGGTAACACCTGGGAGAGTGCCTCTCGAAACGCCCTTGGTGCGTAAAATCCGACAGGTTGACACACCCGGCAGAACTACAGCTCTATTTGACCCTGAAACCCCCTCTAGCCGGCGGCAATGCCACCAAGATGCGTTGGCCTCAATTCGCGCAGACAAGAGTTCCCAGCTCCATACTGAATATGATTTTGTCCTGCGCTCTCTCAAGACAATCATTGCACAAACTCGCGCTGAAAGGACCAATGGCCCCCCTGGGGCTCTCATGGAGATGTGTCTGCGCAAAGTCACAGGCGTGATCCAGGAGCTTCAAGTTCAAGAAGAAAAGCGACAGTGTGAGGCTGGATCCAAATCGATCTTATCAGACATCGACGTTATCGCCAGTATGTACACCCACCTTGAAGCCATGAACTCCCAGGGACCAGGCTGGGAGCCGTTGCGAATAGTCGTTCTCCGCGAGGCGACTGAAATGCTCAAAGATGCTATCTGCGAAGGCTTGTTCGATATGCCCTTTATCCAAACCTTCATACAGCAGTTTGCAACCAGCGGATTGCTTTCGGAGGCTTCGCTGTTGCTTGAAACCGTCGCCGATATCCAGTACGAGCCTCCGTCAGACGAAACCGATACGGAAGTGCTGCCACCAACACTTGCTCTGCTATACAACTTCTGCAAACACAATCATGAGCGAGACTTGCTCTTTCGAATACTCGAAAAGCTTCTGTTCTCTGGGCAGCTTCCCGGTGAATGGCTAAGCACTGCGTGCTTCTTGCCCATCTGGTCTGAAGCCTTGAAGGCGCTTTCCAATGCCGCACCGTGCCGGACAATCATGGATTTCACAGCAATGGCTTTGGCAACTTTGTCGCATTGCATAGGGGCAAAGCTAAGTCCCGTATCAAAATCACAGGTCTCAAAATCAGCTAGTTCTGCGCTTGCTTTATCAGCACAGGTATGCGAAAGAACACTTATCAGTGTTCTAGGTGCTATTGTGGCACTAGCTATCGTCAATCAAAAGACCCCTTCAGGTAGCACAACAAAATCAGGTACCATAACGCGTCGAATCGTCTTTATCTTGACATATTGCGTTTCCTATGCTCGCAAAAAATTCCGCCGCAATCGAAAGCGCGACTGTATCTCTGTCTTAACACTCGCTTGCTATTTGTCTGGTCACAACTCTAGTGATCTGAACTGCAGGGACTGGGTCAGTGTTGCTACCCTAGCGGGCTCGTATCTCGAAAAGCCTTTAGGGCCCTTTGTGGACTCCGCCGTATATGACACACTAGTGAAGCTTGCATCGTCAATAGCCCATGGCGCAAGTCGCGGCTCCAGCATCGCTCCTCATCGGCATCTTCTTAAGCTATGTGAAGCGTTGAATGGCGTTGTGATCTGCGGAAGACCATTAGGTAATATTAAAGTAGATGGCGCTATTCTCCTTTCGCAGCGAACTGGAGATCTGCGTGACGTCGTTTTCGCAGAGGGCTTATCTGGGAAAAGACGTAGACCTGTTGGCTTTGAAGCTGAGAAGACCCTTCAAAACCCCAAAGGCATGTACTCTGGATATCAGTGGGATGATGCGTTGAGTGAGTGGGTAGACTGTACAAGCAATTGTAGCAATGCCCCCTCCTCTCGCTGCACAACGCCGGTTAATGTAACAACCAGGCGGATGAAACGGACCTTGAGCACCATCTCCAGCAGCAGCTCATCCTCACATCGCCGCCAATCTAAAGTGCTAACACCCCCCACTCCGGCCCATACAAATGAGGACCTGTCCGAAAACGCTCTGTCTGACCACCTCTCTGATGAAGATGAAGACAACAAGGCTTCTCTTTCTAGCAACGAACACGGGCATCTAAATGAAGATGATGACGAGCTTTCACAGTGCTCTCTCACTTTGCCAAGAATGCAACGAGACGTTGGCGATTTTGGCTCTTCTATGTCGCTTCCTGGGTCCCGTAGACCGCAACCCTTGGTCAAAATGTCGATGCCCCGACGGAAAGCCCTACTTAAGGTCCAGCGATCAAGTAGTTACACGAAGATGCTAGCATCAAAGCCTGATGTAACATTAACAAGCTTCGGCAGCTGGGCCGGGGCTTCAAGCGATGACGACCTTATTTGATACCCAGGTGCCTTTTTCTTTTTCTATGGCCCTCTTTTCATTTTCTATTACGCATTAAATTTGAGTTTAGAATGGACTAGATATTTGCAAGTATTTGGTTTTTATTCCGTACTGACTTGCTTCTAATATTACGAGACACTTCTCTAAATTTGACACAACCAAGACAGCCCTAGCCACGTCCGATTATTCGTTCAAATTGTTACCGTCATCACGATAGTATATTCTAAAGGTTCGATTGCATTATGTCTATCAAAGAAAATAGGGAACGTTCTTCCACACCGGATATCAGAAAATAAACATGATGGGATGGTGCGAGTATACTAAACTCGTCATGCTGCATACATTGACAACAGTTACAAATAAATGAAAAAAAAAAAAAAAAAAAAACAAATCGAACCCTGAGCTCCCTAAAGCTAGCTGGTTCATATAATAGCTACCCGTCCTTGTTTTTTGTTGCTTCTCCAGGTCAGTTCTCTCAAGACCCGCTGCATGTATCATAAACATGCATATAACAAGAGCACGCCACAAAGAGCAGACCAAATGTTTCCGTACAACTGGCTACGAAATTACACTTCGTCTGTCTTTTCTCATGGCATCATGGCATTTCTGCCTAGAAATGAGTGCCCTCAGTAACACCGTTAACGAAAGAAGCCGACTTCTTCGCCTCCACGATGTCCTTGGTGATCTGTTCTAGGCAGCCAGCGCTGGCAGCCACAAAGCCTAGGTACGGGCGAGAGGGGTCAAGCACACGGCTGAGGTACTCGGGGTGGTACTGGACACCGACATACCAGGGATGGTCCTTGAGCTCCAGAATCTCCATGCGGTTCCCAGTATCGTCCTTGCCGATAAATTTCAGGCCAGCCTTTTCCAAGGCCTCGACCATGTCAGGGTTGGTTTCGTAGCGATGACGATGACGCTCTTCAATCTCTGACACATCACCGTACAGAGCACGAAGTTTGCTGTGCTCACTACCCGGCTGGAAGTGAGTCATACGGGAGCCTAGACGCATAGTCCCGCCCAGAGTGTCTTTGGAGCCCTCGGGCATGAAGACGATGGCCTTCTGCTCGGCCTCGGCATTAAACTCCTCTGAAGTAGCACTGTCAAAGCCAGCAACATGGCGGGCATATTCGATAACGGCAACCTGCATGCCGAGGCAGATGCCAAGATAGGGGGTCCTGCGCTCACGAGCCCACTTGGCAGCAGCAATCATGCCTTCAGTGCCCCGGATACCGAAACCACCGGGAACAAGAATGCCCGAGGCAGTGCATACCTCGTGCCATGCCTTGTGATATTTGGTGGGATCAGACTTTAAGGTCTTTTCCTCTAGGAGCTCCGAGTCAACCCACTTGATGTTCAGCTTGCGGTTGCAGCGCATAGCAGAATGCTCAAGAGACTTTGTGACAGACAAGTAGGCGTCGTGGAGGTCGGTATATTTACCAACAAGCGCAATGTTAACGTCTTCCAAGTGGGACTTGGGAAGGACAGTTTTCTTCCAGGTCTCCCAAAGTCCCTGGCCGTGGGCGACACGGTCAGGCAAAATAGGAATGTTGTCAAGTCTAAGCTTGTTGCTCATATTCTTGAGCAGGCCTTGCTCTTCCAGAAGAAGAGGAACCTGGTAAATGGTGGGCATGTCACGGACAGCAACAACCTGGTCGATCTCAACCTGGCAGCTATTGGCAATCTTGCGGATAGTGCCCTCTTCAAGGGGGATTTCGCAGCGACACGCAATTAAATCGGGGATCAGGCCGGCGCTGCGGACGCTTTTCACTGCATGCTGTGTGGGCTTAGTCTTCTGCTCACCATTGATTAGCGGCACATAAGAGACGTGAATATTGATAAAGTTCCCCTGGCCAACAGAGTGGCGTAGCTGGGTCAACGCCTCCACGAAAGGCATGCTCTCAATATCGCCAACAGTGCCACCAAGCTCGATGATGCAAACGTCAGGCTCCTCATCGGACTTATCAACGGGGACCTTGGAAATGCGCTGGATCCATTCCTGGATAGCATCGGTGACGTGGGGGACAACCTGAACAGTACGGCCAAGGTAGTCACCGCGGCGTTCCTTCTCGATAACGTGCTTGTAAATCTTGCCGGTAGTGATGTTGTTGTCACGTGTCAGATCCAGGCCCAGGTAGCGCTCATAGTTGCCGAGATCCAAATCAGTCTCGCCACCATCCTTGAGCACAAAACACTCACCGTGCCTGAGAATCACATGTTAGAAAAGGCCAAAGCCAGCAAGCAAGCACATGCATCATTAGGAAGAAACACACTCTTTAGGGTTCATAGTGCCGGCATCGACATTGATGTAGGGGTCGATCTTGATGGCCTAGTGAAAAAAACACATGTGAGTTTAGATGGCCATTTAACATTAGACGAAGCAAGATCATTGCCAGTCTCTCTCAGGAGAAACCAGGGACGGCAAGACATACGGTGACCTTGAGGCCCAGCGTCTTAAGCAACAGACCGGAAGAGGAGGCTGTCACGGCGAGAGAAAGCACAGCAGGTTAGTGAACAAGGACTCTATGCATTTGGTAGCACATCATTAGACGAAGCGAAGCACCCCAGGCTATGCACTGGGTACATGCCAAACAGCACACACGCACTGCAGTAGAGATAGCGACGATCACCATCATAGTAGCGATGCTGACAATAGCTACAGCAATGACAAGAATAGCCACATCAGAGTGAAGAGCGCCGTCGTCAAAAAGATTTCAAGAATGAAGTACAAATAGGGTTCATACCGATAATGCCCTTGCCAACGCCGCTAATGACACCTACACATTGTGCGAAATGGAAAGAACATTGGTTAGAAGATGGAAACTACTACAATTGTGGCAAGGTGGATCAAGATCAAGGGACACCGCTTTTCCACGGCTATTTCAGATTGCAAAGACATGACTTACCTCCAGAAACTAGAACATACTTCATCTTGGCTGAGGTTGGGATTGAAAATGAAGCACGACAAAGTTATCTGGAGGGGAGGGGGGGGAGAGAAAAGGAAGAAGAAGTGGGCAAGAATAAGAAACCGAAATTTTTTTAGTCCTGTCTATAAATGGAGTAGTTGCTGTTCATAGTTCAAGGCTGTTTCCCTTTTTCTCTATTTTTCCCCTTGCTTTTTGCTGCATCCTACAGGAATGGAATAGGCTATCTGTGCTGTGAAGAGTCTGCCTTTAGTCGGATTAACACTGGGTAAACCCGGGCATGAAGTACCAAGGCATAGTTGAACTTGAACTTGACTATATTTTACGTCGCCAAGGCATAGTTGTGTATGATGGTAGAACTTAACTCCTTGATAAATCAATAGAAAATCAACATGCTTCACAATATCTTGCTTGCAGCTGTGATGATGAAAGTCACGTGATGGCGCGTTGTCTCCACTCCAGAGAAAGACCCTGGCTTATAAGATGCAAGCGGTGTGATGCCGCCTGGTTGTTTGCGTTCATATTTATTTGCTTTGCCGACAGCTGAAATACTATCGTGCTGTTGTGTCAGTGGGCGTACATGTTGCTGTCGCGATCCGAACAAGTGATGTAGTTGAGCGCTATCACAGGCGATGATGTTAGGGTTGCCACCCAGGGTTATGCGAAGAGAGATGGAATTTCTCTACCTGTGTAACCCCTCTCCCCGCTGTCACTGACATCACAACCAAGCTTTTCAACCCTTCTTGCGGCCACCAGTTCAGGACAATAAAGACGCTCTGCTTTGTACAAAACTCTGCGGGAATGAGAGAAATTGTCACGCTTCAGCTCGGTGAGCTTGGAAACTACATGGGCAACCAATTTTGGAACGCCCAGGTCCGTTGCCCTGGGATTTTGCCTCCCTTGGGAAGATTCTGCTACTGACAGGCTTACTAGGAATCATATTTCACATACGATAAAAACGATGTTTCGCTGGTTAATCACGATATCCATTGGCGTCAAGGCCTTGCGCCCGATGGGTCAGAGACCTTTCTACCTCGCGCTGTGATTTATGACTTCAAAAAGAGCCTGGGCACGCTACGCAAAATCTCGCCTTTGTATGAGACTGAAGATGAGGCCAGCTCTTCTGCTAATACTAAAGAGCTTGCTGCTGCTCTGTGGAATGGAAAGGCCGAAATCCATGCACAAGATCCACTCAGCGTCAGTAATTATCAGGAAGCCTTGAACGCAGGTTCAACCCCAACCAGGCCGGCTGCCAAAGACGTTCGATATTGGTCAGACACTACCCGTGTGTACTTCCATCCTAGATCGCTAGTGCCTCTGGATGACGTAGAGATTACGACTCCTAAAGTTACTGCGGGCCATTGGATGCGGGGGTCCGATTTATTCCGTGAGCTCGATCGTGAACATGACTTGATGGATCGCGATATGCGCCCGTTTGTCGAGGAATGTGACCTGATGCAAGGCATACAAGTCATGTGCAGTATTGACGACATCTGGGCCCCATTTGCGACTGAGTATGTCGAACGAATGCGTGACGAATACGGAAAGTCATGTATTGTTGTATGGGGTGGTCAAAGCCCAGATCTCCCAGCGACTAAAGACCAGCGTCTCCTGCGCTTGGAGACTAAGACGCGCGCTATCGCGGAAATGTGGTCTCAAGCATCTCTTTTAGTCCCGCTTTCAGCCCCCATTCTCCCGATGAAAAATGGCTACACACCCGATCTCTCGTCTTTTTGGCATTTATCTGGCCTTTTTGGGACGGCGCTTGAAAGCGCAGCGCTGGCTTCGAGGCTGTCGTATCCTAAGCACGAGATTGGCGTCTCACTAGGTGACATGGTGGAGGCGCTGAACGCCCATGGAAAGCAAACAATTGCACGCCTGCGCATGACTGTGACAAAGCCAGGATCCCCCCGTGTTGAAGAGGCTGAGCAACGGCAGAAAGAGACGATTCAGGGTGTAAGCCTAGAGCTACGGCCTAAGGATCCCGCAGATAGGGGCCGTAGCGGCTATCAGGCGGAGAGGCAAGAGGATGAAGGGGAAGATGACGAGATGCCGGATCTAGACCTTGACCTATTTGATCTTTTAGGAGAGAATAGTGGGCGTATGCGGAAGCGCAACAGCCGTTCTGACCCTACGTTCTACACGCAGATTCTGTCCCGCCGTGGAGCAGCCCGATCGGACCTCCCACCAAAGCGAAGTGGGGATCAAAGCTATGCTTCTTCCCGGCCAAGGGAATACCTCGGAAGATCTCTTCAGCGTAGCTATGGCATTCAACTTGGATTTCCTCTACTGGACAGCTTCCCTGATATCTACAGCAAAGGGCATCAAGGCGAAGTCAAATGCTTGGATGTGGATACGATTTTGTCTACAGACAATACAATCTGCGATGAGATCCGACTGCTAAAAAAGGCAGCATTGTTTACGGTAGGCCAGGAGGATAGAGAAGGCCTTGGAAACTCGTTATCAGAGATTGTAGACGAGTATCACGAAGGTTGGTCTAGTGGAAGTGACGATGATGATGATTAGACGGAAATTCCGTCTAGACGGCTATTTTATAAAGAGGACGATTGAGTTTGGGACAATATTTTGTTAACGATGATTTCGAGGCGGCGCGTCCCCGGGACAAAAGATGTATTGTGTAGTGTAAGATAAATAAGCCAGTAAAAAAAACAAAAGATAATAGAACAGCGATAAAGCAAAAACAGTGAAGCCCTCCCAGAAACCGACAATCAGTCTATACCAAACCAATACCAAGGAGGTATAGAGATATAAAAGAAAGGTCAACTACAAAGCAGTGAAACAACAAAGCAAACCCCCAAAAGCAAAGCGAGATGTCCTGTATCATAAGTAAGAAAGGGAGAACTGAGAAAAATAAAGCCAGGATATCCCGCTGAAATAACCACAGCAGCGCCTCGGTACACCCGATTAGAAGTTCCAGACAGAAAGAAAACATCGACAAACAATGATGCAGACAAGAGAAAATAAGGAAATGAAAGAGACAAAAACGCAAAGAAAAGAAGAGAAAAGAGAGAAACTCCAAAGAAGCAAATATAATGAATAGAATCTGGAAATTGCGGCTGTACTCACAGATAAGAAGGAGAGCATGCCTTTCCTTACCTAACTTGGTTTATTTTTTTGGGGAGATTTCAAATGCTGGTTATAATGATACGGCGTGTTTTGTGCTTAAAAAGACTTGAACGGGGAAGTAAGGCAGTACAAAACAATGTTGAGGTTTTTTTTAAGCGTGTTGCCGATATCATGTCGAGTAGTGTCGCCTACGACATCGATGGTGGCGTGTTTCTCGAATCACGCATTTATTATCGGTGGTAGTTGATGGGACGGAGGAGATTTCTGCTCGTAACCCAAGTAGCTTGGACATAACTTGAGATTCCGGACTAGATAGTCGGGCGTTATTATGAGATTCGTAGGTGATTACGCCAAATTAACTAGATATAATTGTGTGGTGTGAATCTGGCTGTTGTTGTGTTGCAAGGTAGAAGCCGGCAATACGATGGGAATGGAAACCTGACATGTCTGTAGAATGAACTTGGTGTAGAGATTAGAACTGTGCTGCCAGAGATGCGAAGTTTTGTATTGTCTGGCATGTCGAAGTTGGGATGAATTGGACTGAAGCCTTGGCAAGAACCGACGGTAAGCTGAATGAATGAATCCATGAAGAGGCTGGGTACTATGTGCACCACACCACGAATAGACCTGCTTCCTTGATGAAGCCTAGGTAGCAGCAACAGACTGATGCTTCTTGGTAGGGGGCTCAGCAACCTAATTGGAAAGATGATATTAGCGACACGAAAAACGGGTAGCCCTTTGCTCAGGGACAGCCTGATTCCTTGAGCTACTAGCAAAAAGGCGCGCAAAGTACAAGTGCTAGAGCCTTTTATGGATGCAAGAGTAGCAACAGAATTACTCTAGAGCATGATAGGAGAGCGTTGAAATACCTCGGGCGCCATGCGACGTTTCTTGGCCTGCATTTCGGTAGGTTGAGCTGACTCGGCTCGGCGAACTCGTTTAATTGCCTTGCGTTTAGGCTTGGCTTCGCCCTCTTCAAAAACATCATCAGGAAGATCAAAGCTACGGAGAACCATGTTAGTCCTTGTTTTTATGTGAGGGGGGTACACACATCCACTGTAACTAGTGAAAAATGGAAAAATACTTACTTGCGCATGTGAGCAATGTTCAAAAAGTTCACTTCGGGTTCATACTTGTCCCACCTTATGCAGACTTCCTTGAAATCTGCCACTGCAGTGGACAGGTCCAGCGATTTAGCATCTTTCTTGAGCTCTAGTCCAACGTAGTGCGTTAAGGTGTAAAGCAAGTCGTCGTCTTCCTTGGGCGCTGCTGTCTCATCGGCGTCAGTCTTCTCACCCCCGGCTTCGGTGCCATTAGCCTTTGCACTGTCAGTCTGTGCGATATTAGTCTCGGCTTCGTTAACATTGGTACCGTTGGTGTTGATGCCGTCGATCCTTCCGTCGACAGCCCCGATGCCGTTGACCTTGGTGTCATCCGTCTTGTTGGCATTACCATCTTCCTTGGATGTAGAATGCTCAGCCTCGGCGCTGGATGTGGCAAACTCCTGAGATCCGTTCAGCACCTTTTGAATATCCTGTGGCGCCTTGCACCTATGGACTCGTTCAAATCCCTTGACAAAAATGTGAGCCACCTCGATACTGTCGTGGCGGTCGACATTCTGCACTAGGACTCGGGCTTTGGATTCAATAAACCCACTCCACTTCTTGTGGGCTTCCTTGGTAGTACTCGCGCTTGTGACGGCCAAATAGTACTTGTAGCCAGTCGTGAAGAACGTGTGCTTGACAAAAAGCTCCGACCATGGCTTCTGGCCCGTCACAATCTCATCGGCAATTTCGCCGCCGCGGTTCAGTTCTCTGTTGATGATTTTCTTGGAAGACTCGGTGATGTTGTATGTAGCGCACATGGACGGATATGCGGGTGTTATAATGGGCATCAAATGGTATTGGTCAGCTTTGTAGACTTGAGGGTTCCAGACACGGACTCTCAGTGGCCCGCTCTCGACCATTTTCAGGAGCACGGGTTGGGGCCATGGCCACAAGCGCATGATATGAAAAAACTTGCAGACAATGGTGGAACTGTTAGCCTTGGGGTACAGCTGGCAAACGCGAGCGACAAGCATGGCCCAGGCAACGCCTCCGGGAAATCCCATGATGTTGGCATACACTGCACGTCTCTGTGCCCACAGCTTGATGGCACGAAGAGCAAGACGGAACGTGCCCTTTTCAGGAACTAGGTTCAGAATCTCGTCGGTAACCCGAGTACCATTGAGCGACCGCAGCTCCTTGTCGTCTAAGCCCCGCAGCAGATTGGAGTCTTTGAGGTCGAAATTGGGGTCAGAGGGTAGCTCCTGAAGGACGGCAATCCGGGAAAATATGAGATCAATGCTGATGCCATTGTATTCGAATTTGATAATGGGGACAAACGCGTCCTGGACACTGGACATGTCTGTGATGGCACCAGGCGGCGTCATTTCGAGGAGAAGGTTGGGGAAAATATCAAAGTAGTCCTCCCGAGTGACATACTTGGGCGCAACAACTAGAGTGTCGATATCAGAGCCAGGGCCATAGACGCCCAGGCGGAAACTTCCGTAAGTAAAGACCTTTCCACGGGCCGACTTCAGGACGGCATCACCTTTTTCTCTCCGGATGGCGGCCCGGCGCACAAACTCGTCGCATATTTTCTGGAGAGAAGCAAGGACTTTGTGTCTACGGAGGGAAGGGGACGTTAGCAGATGGACGGTATGTAATAGCAAGAAAAAGCTAGCAGCTAGGTAGATGAAGCCATGAGAACTGCAGTATAGCACCATACCTCTTTTCGGTTTCGGCCGGGCTTTCAAATGTTCCCTGGGATCGTAGCTCTTCTAACAAAGCAGCATTGGCAGCCATTTCTTCGTCCGTTGGCTTCTTTGTCGATATGGGTGGCGTCATTCCCAATGTCTGGGAGGATTCGGGCTGAGGCATCATGGCGGTTTGGACTGAAAGAGATAACGGGTATACAGGTGGTGGCGATATACATATGAATGGCACGACGCCGCTTTGTATGTGTGTATGAAAGATAATCGCGCCACCAGAGAGCAAGAGAAACTATTCGATCGTGGTTTGGTTATCGGTATGGGTATCGCGACGTGACGCCTGTTTGTAAGGTGTTTCGTTTCGGTCGATATTAGTTCTGTCGCGCACAAGCTACAATCCTCAAACACTTTCGTATGTCTGGTTATTGGACAAGGTTTATGTTGCTAAGCAGGCACAAGTCACTGGCGAGCAAGAAATGAATGCAAAAAGAATGATTAAAGAGAAGGGCCTGCAGTAACTAGTCAAGGTGACCTGAAGACAGGCTAAATGGGCTAACCAGAGTATCAAATGAAGAAAAGAAGAAAAAAGGTACAGAAGGGCGAAGGAGAGGAGAAGAAGAAGAAGAAAGGCACGGAAAGGGAGAAAGCTGCGAACGATACAAAAAGATGACTGACTAAAACAGCTTGGGGTCTGGGTGCTACTAAATCCAAGTCTTGATCAGCGCTATCGTGCTTTGGTCGCTCGACTTTTTCTTCGGGAAAGGGCACAAAAAATAGAGAGAAAAAAAAAAGAGGTGGGAAGGAAGACAAATTAATCGGTTTGAATACTGGCTTTTCCTGTTTGTCCCCAGACGCACGATAAGTCCCATCACGTCGCGAAAGGGACATTTTGCAGCTAGGATAGGAAATATGCAGCCTCGCAGCCTTGCATCAAATCTGGCGTTGGTCCCACAAAAAAGAAAAACGGTCAGCCCCACATTTTCAAGTACAAACAAGAAGCAGCAAGATACTTTGATGGTACAAAAACACCCATCATGTGTAGTACAGGCAGGCCAACTGAAAATCCAGGCCACAAAAATGCAATTACTATATACCACCAGAAAGGAAGAAAGAAACAAAATCCTTTCATAATGCTGCCATCCCGGAGGGAAGCCCCCCTAATGAAAACCCGCCCCCAACAAGGCCGACTGCGCCAATCATCTGAACAGCAGACCAGCCAGTGTATTTGATGCCCCGTATTGTCGTCAACAGCCCTAGTGGATCTTGCTCCATGCTAGGCGTCTCAGCGCGGCTGCGCTGTCTTCGGTGGCCTCCCGCCTGGCCCTGGCCATGGCCATCCCTATGTCCGTGTCTTACACCGCCGGCACTGCCAAGCTGCACCAAAGCACCGCCGCCCGCACTGCGTGCCAAGTCCATTTCACTGTCAATCTCACTTAAAACTTGATCACGGTGTGGTAGACGAATGTTAGAGAGACTGCGCTGTAGGTTCCGCGCCCAGGGCTCAATCTTGATACGGCTTTGGCGATGGGCCGTTATAGCTTGGCCAAAATCAAGACTACGCCATCTGTTGCTTCCAGGGCCTGAAGGCGACATATGCGCAGAGTTGGACAGCGAACTCAGTTGCCACTCATAGGGCCGGAGCTGAAGGGCCGTTGGGGAGTACTGCGACTGCAGCGATTTGCACCACAGAAGAGCCTTTTTGGCGGAGGCATGGCGCAGCCAGCTTGCGCCGTCTTGGGTGAAAATATCATCAATCAGCCGAGAAAGATCGCTAGGAACTAGCTTTTCTTCGCGGTCAGGCTCTAGTGTAAGCAATGATGACGCAGAGTAGACAAAGGGCGTTGAACCCAAATCTTGCTCTTGAAACGTAAACGGCACAATACCTGCAGAACTAATAGAGGATGCAACAGTCTCTTTGAGAGCTTGGAGTGCGGATTTGGGTATAGTATCAGAACGCGAGATAATGGGAATCACGTTAGTAAGAGGCTGGAGGGTTTTCATGAACTCAACGTCGCACTTGGTCAGGCCAGTGGGTGAAACCAGATAGAGAACTACGCTGACAAGATGCGACTCGTCTCCGCCCAGAATGCGGACGGCATCAGCGTCATTGTTGGACTCGCACAAGGAGCTTGATGTCTGCAAGATCGCCGTGAGACTTTGTGATACAATTGACATAGCCTGTTGTGTTTGCTTCTTTAGTGACGGGTCGAAGCCTGGCGCCTCAAGAAATGTGATGTTGCGATCTAGGAGTTCTTCGTGGTGAGCTTGCGGCCCAGCAGAGGAAGATGACCGTCTGCTGTTGGCCTTGGTCCACCATGGCGGATGTGGCTTCGAGCTAGCACAGGTTTCACAGAGAGGCGGCGGCTGTGGCAGCGAGCCAGAGACAGGGCTTCCTGAAGCCTTGGTAGGGTCGGCGTGAATGATGTGCGTACACGACTCCAGTGTGGCACGGATTAGAGACGACTTGCCAGTAGCTAGAAAAAAGATAAAAAAGCAATTTAGTTTACAGCTCCATAATTAAAATTCCACACTCGAAGTCTTACCAGAGGCCCCTGCAACGAGGATCTTGATGCGACCCAGTGCTTTTCCGACATCAGTAAATGGCCTCCTTGAAGGAAGGGTCAGGGTTGGCATGATGAACTGGGATGCGCCGTTACTGTTGCACATGTCGTTTTGCGCTTGGCTAGAGTCCAGGCCAAAGTTCCCAGGGACAACTGCATCTGCGTCTGCCTGGCTAGCAGCGTAGTAATAGTCTGAAAAAGTAGCAGCAAGAGACTCGCCCAGCGAGGAGGAGCTGCTTAGGGCTGATGATGAAGCTATGGTCCCAAACCGGGAATATGTGGGTGAAAGCGCCTGAGGCGTCTGTCCGAAGAATGGGTGGAGAGGCGAGTGATGTGAAGGGGTAGCGGACTGCAAAGACCGCAGCGATTGTAGATCTGCATCGCCGACATCCACGGGTTCGCTTGGCGGGAGAGAGGCAAGCGTCTCGATACCGAAATCCGACGTGGAGTCGCCCTCGTGAGATTCGTTATCGTAGTCGTTGCCTGGCTGTGCCCTAGGAGTAGGCCTGCGCAAGGGGGCGACAGATTCCTGGGGCGGGATGGAATCGCAGTCGCGGTTGATTGAAGATGCGGCGCTAGACACCACAGAGGTCGAACGTCTTTTGTACTTTGATGTTGCGGCGTGGCGGAGATTAGAGTGTGGATGGCAGGGGGCAGCGCTATTAGTAGTGATGTTATTACGGCCGCGTACAGCATCCATCTCGTCTTCGGTTCCTAGAAAGAAGGGGGTTGGCATCAAGAGACTAGAGTCAGAGCTAGGTGGAGGGCCAGAGCTAAACGGCCTTCGATAGGCCGCAGATGACGTGTGGCCGCGTGAATTGCGCATGACTTGTCAAACTAATCGCCGGACGGCGAGGGTCACTGTAAGATCGAAGTAGAGCGGGCACAATGGAGGTGATGCAGGATTGATAAGCAAGCCAAATTAAGGCAAGAGGAGCGGCGCAATAATGGAAAAATAAGAAAATAAAAAGGGGAGCTATTGAAAACCGTATGCACGAACAAGGACGACGTTGTAGCGAGGGGAAGCGCAAGAGGTTCCAGAAGGCGTGGTTGTCTGAGGAAAAAGTGCGAGGAAATGGAGGCGGAAACAAACGAGATAACCACGATGCGTACGTATGCTCAGCGCAAGGGTCTAACAAACACAAACGTCTTGTTCTGGGAGATTTTGGTGAGGCGACTAAAAGGAGCTGGGGAATAGGAGTATAAAAGGAAACGGGCTCGCATCAAAGGTGAGGGAAAGAGGCTACAGTAGCAGTAGAAGCAGGACAGAAGATAGGCGAAAAGACACGTTGAAATATCACGATAACCACAGAAGAAGAAAAGGAGGTGAGAAAAAAGAGCATGTGCCAGGACAATCGGAGGAGAATGCAGCCTTTATGTCAGTGTGCAGAGCATATGCAATGCATGTTGAGGTTGGGAAGACAGGAGGCCGATAATCAAATCAAGAACGGGTCAAAGTTGGAGAAGGACTGTGAAACCCCAGAATAAACCAAACGTACGAAGGAGATCCGCTACCAGTCTGTAGGAATATCAAAGAGAGGGGAGGCAAGAGCAGGCAAGGAGAGAAGCCGCAGGCAGGTGGTTTCGAAGGGCAATAAAACACAGCGGAATCAGATCACTTGGGAGCGTTTGTTTGTGCCAGCCGCATCAAGTAGAGCCACATTCACAAACAAGCTTTTCGTCGTGACTGTTTCGCATCTCAATGGCTGATAGAAGACACCAAGTGGGCTGTTGGGGCAGCAGCTGTTCGTTGTACCGCTGACATGAAGACCCTGCCAAACTTGGCGACTAGCCCATGTAGCGGTACCTTGCCCCTTCATGCTGTACCTGTTGCCACTGTCTGCAGCGGTAGCAGTACTGTGGCGTGGTAGCGGAACTAGTGGCAGTTGCAAGTACATACTACCTATAATATAGTGCGTGCCCAGTGCAGCACAGCAGAACCCTGTCTCTCTTTCTTCCCCTCCCGCCCCACTCTTTTCTCTTTGCCGTCACACTCGGGCCCCCATTGATGGCATCATTAAAGAGAAGCCGCTGCCACTCCAGCAAGAACGCCGACAGCGAGCCGTGACCTATGCTCTTGTTTTTCTTTTTTGGCAGTTACTCAAAGTCGCTCGCCAGCCTGAATTCCCTCTTGTCTCCTATCTGCTGTGCTGGCTTGGTTTGCCTTTACTAAACAGGCTCTTGCTTCAACCCCGCCTCCCTTCTGCCTCCGTCCCTTCCTGCCTCCCTCCCTTTCTCCCTTCTCTTTTTGGGCCTACAGAAGATTTACCCCTTTCTAACAAACATTTCTCAAGCCCCTCTGC